>JAJOOS010003031.1:0-59618 GCA_029582725.1 Solanum chiquidenum | reverse complement strand
GATTGGGAAGGAAGTAGTGGAGAATGTATATGTCAAGAAGGATTAAACTCTCTTGGCAAGTTTTTCAATATATGTAGATGTAACACTATATATATACACACGAAGGCCAACAATGGTATAATATAAGATTGAATTATTAGTATTATTTTTTTTAATAAAAATAATAGTAAAAGGGCTATGGTGATGATTGTCAACTCTTGAAGGAATTAATAATCAAAGTTTTCCATTTTATTATTATGATGATTAACCTTAGGATGTCACAAAGAGGCCAATTTGGAATGGGTCATGCCAATTGTCATTTAATTACCATCCAACTGTTTAAAGGATGTTTATGTTTACTTACAATATATTTCTATAAAATGCTCCAAATAATTGAGCCATTATAATGAGAATGTATATTATGTTAATAAATTAATATGTGATATACAAAATTAACCATAAATTTGAAGGTCAACCAACTTACCCCCCCCCCCCCCGCCCCACTTTTATCCTCTTTACTTCTTCTTTTTTTCGAAAAGACTTAGCTGAATTATCACTAGGAAGTTTAATTAAGTAAAAAGCTTGCGAAAAGAAGGAGCTCGAGTTCAGACCATATGACTAGTGGTGTCTATGGCCCACCTAATCTAACATTTTAAGATATACATTCATATTATACATATTGGTGCGTGCTATCTGTACTTTCAAATAATTACGTATCTTATCAGTAATTAAAATTTTCATATCATATATTGAAAAAGATATACTTAGACACATATATTTTGCTACCAAATGCACTTAAACAGGGAGAGAGGTGAGTGAGATAATCATGTATTCCACATACAATCGAATCACACTAGATACATGCATATGGTACAATTCACATATATATGAGATACCAGATACCAGTGGCGGAGCCACCTTAGAATGAGGGGGGTCATCCGAACCCCCTTCGGTGAAAAATTATATGATTTATACATGGTTAAAATATTTTTTTAAGTATATATAGTAGATGTCGAACCCCCTTTGGCTACTTCATGTGTCTATTTTTTTAGATTTTGAACCCCCTTATTGAAAATCCTGGCTCCGCCACTGCCAGATACATAGGAGAGTGGCGAGCAAGATGGGAGGGAAGCGAGTGATTGTTATATACCCAAATACATGTGAATCCATGTGGATACAGTGTATCTAGCAAATTACACCTAATTTCTACCCTATGTATCCCTAGATACATGTATCTGGACGCACTAAAATCTGGTAAGATTCGTAATATTGCAAACTAGAGCGTGTCTAAGTAATTAGCTCCTGAACTAGTGAAATTTTCTCATATTTTAAGAGTTGGACACAAGATAATTTCATATTAGACTAATTCTAGTCACACCTAGCATAACCCATTTCTAAAGTAATCTTCAATTAGCCCAATATTAGCACAATTCAAGTTCATTTTAGGATTTACTTTAATTTGGATTAGCTATTTGAGATTTACTTTGATTTTTCTAATGGGTCAGGATTCGGGTCTTAGGGTTTTGATCCCAAGTTGAGGTCGAATCTCGGGTCAGGGTCAATGCTCGAGTCTTGGGTTCTAGGTCAAATTCATGATTATATATCGAGTTTTGGGTCAAGTTGAGATATTTAGTCCAAGTCGAGGTTGGGTTTCGAATGCCAAGTCATGTTTAGATCTCCAATTTTAGATCAAAATTGAGGCTCAATCTCAGTCTAGAGTCGTATTCAAAGTGGTCGAATTTGGGTTGGGTCTTAAATCTTAAGTTTCGAGTCAAAGTCAGGTCTTGATTCTCGGATCAGGATCACGTCTCCAAGTCCCAAGTGATATTCGAGATCGAGCCTTGGGCTAGAGTTAAGGTCTAGTCTAGGGTTTTAAGTTTAGGATCAAAATCAAGGCTCAAGTTCTAAGATAAAGTCAAGTCTCGGTTCTTAAGTTGGGGTCGGTTCTCAGGTTAGGGTCTTGGGTCAAGGTCAGATCTCAAATTCTGGGTCAAAATTAGGGTCGGGTCACTAGTTTTGGGTCAAATTGAGGTCTAATTCTCGGGTCAAGTCAGGTCTCGAGTTAAGGTCAAATATTGGGTTTATAGTTAGGTCAGGTCTCGGGTTCAAAGTCAAAGTCGAGTCTCAGGTCCCTATTAGGGTGGGGACTCAAGTCTCAGGTTCTTGGTCAAATTAAAGTCGGGGATTAAGTCTCAGGGACTAGGTTGGGGTTTTGGGTTATGGTCGGGACTTGAGGTCTTAGTCAAAGTTGGGGATCAGGTAGTGGGTTGAGGTCAGGCCTCAGATCCGAATCAAAATAAGGTCTTAGCTCTCAAGTTAATAGGGCCAATTCGAGTCTGGTGTCCTGAGTGTCAGGTTGAAGTCGAGCGGTGAGGCTCACATCTTGGGTTTATAGTCAAGGTCGGGTCTAGGTCAGGTCTTATGTCTTGGGTCATGGTTAGATCGGGCGGGGAATCAGGGTTGTGAGTCAAACATAAGGGCTCGAGTTTTGATGAATGGTAGGTAGGGGCGGACCTAATTAAGGGGTGTGGTAGGGGAAGGTGGACCATTTGAAAAAAATGGGTTAAACTAGGCAAGTCATGACTCATTACCCAACCTATTTTCAGCCCATTTTAGCCCATGTAGTATTTGGGATGATATTAAGTCAAGCCATTTTAACTTGATCAATTGCAGCCCGATTCATCTATTTGACACTCTTAAATTGTGACTATTTGAACTGTAACTTATTGGCAGTAAGTGAGTTATGTATCAAACAATCATTGAAATAGCCAATTAACAAGGGTCAGTGTGATGGAGCGCATTATTAGAGATTTTTTTTTGAAATTATCCCTTAATTTATATTATATATACAATCGAAAAGAGGCCAAAAATACCCTTAATTAACTTATTGAATATGACTTATACCTACCTTTATTTAAAAATGCCCCTAAACTAACCATCGACCAATTCATTAGTTGAGCTTTATAAAAAGCCTTGTGGCAGTATATGATTCGCCCATATATTAACCCAATGTGAATTTTAGATCACCCAACAGCTACACTGTATATAATTCCTATGAAACGTGTTGAGCAGATCAATGACCATTTTAAAAAAATCTAACTTACGAGCACAAGAGTAATAATGGCCATTTTAAAAAAATAAATGGAAATGGGCCTTCCAGATTTTCAGAATCTAAAAGCTCAATTTATACTCATTCTGTCCTTATTTACTTGTCCATTTTTAACTTGATATACCTATTAAGAAAATAATAATTGATATAGTGAGTTTACCATTTTACTCATATTAATTGATAGAATTCCAAAATCAATTTACTCATTAAAGAGGTTCTACTTTTTAAAAAAAATAAAATTCTCTAAATAAATTAAGGGTATAATAGATAAAAAATATTCTCTTTTCTTGATTTGTCAAAAATGATAAGTAAAAAGTTTGACAAGTATAAAGGGACAGAAGACTTCTATTGGAGTAAAAAAAAAAGTTTTCATTGGGTTAAGAGCAAGTTTCATAAACCTTCTCAAAAACATTACTATCATTATTTGTACACATATTTTTTCTCATTAGATCAAATCTGTTCCAATCGTTCCATTAATTGGTGTCCATTAGTTTGTATTCGACATTATTTTATTTTTGGTTTAAAAATTCCTTTGTTCGTGTAATATAACAATTATCTAGGGGCGGAGCCAGGGAGAAGGGGTTTATTCAAACTCTCATCAACATAAAATTATATCATTTATACATGAGTATAATTATATTTTATACATTTATAATAATTATTGAATTTTTTAAAACTTCTTTATGTGTTTACTTCTTTGTATTTTGAATTTACTTGATAAAAATCCTGATTTCGTATTAATAGTGTCAACATGAACATCTCTTTTTTTTAAAAAAAAGCTTCTACCGATTTTATTCTCAGTATAATTTGAATCTTGACAAATGGGGCACAACATTAGCATTTCATATAGACGAAGAGACCATTTTGCAGTCCACTTAAAATTGTTATTCTGTGTCAAAAATGAAAGTAAAATAAAGTGGGTGATATATTTCCTTTTAGTTCTAATATACGGAAAATTGTATGAAATAGCAAATTATTAATTCAAATTAAATGTTATAGCCATAGTTTCTTTTATTTATAATTCGTAGCAAACATTCCTTGTTTTTTGTCATCCCATTTGTATATCGAAATATACAAATAGACCGAAATATACAAATGCGGGACCCATTTGTATACCGAAATATACAAATGCAGGACCCATTTGTATACCGAAATATACAAATAGATCGAAATATACAAATGCGGGACCCATATGTATACCAAAATATACAAATGCATGACCCATTTGTATATCGAAATATACAAATAGACCCAAATACATATTTTTTATGTATATGTATACCGAAATATACAGATTAATAGTCATAACAAACATAAAGTTTGCTATAGAGCGTAATTATACAATCTATAGCTATAGCATACAAATATGATTTTTATGTTTGCTAAACCTAAAATTTACTTTTTAATATATCATCGAATTTATATTTGGATCAATCATATGCTGCCAAAAATGACTATAGTTTGGGCTTAATTAGAAATTTATAGCTATAGTTTGCTTAATTATGAATTATAGCTATAGGTTAGGGAGAGGAAAGAGGAAAGAGGAAAGAGAGACTAGGAGAGGGAGGAGATAGTCGAGCGAGATCTGGGAGAGAGAGAGGAGAGACGCTAGAAAGGTTGAATATTTATTGTATTAGTTGTATCAGGTTGTAGCATGAATACAATTGATACAACTGATTTGTATCAAAATGAACACAATTGTATGAAAAACTAATGTATTTAGCTACATATTAGGAGGAGAGAAACGAGCGAGATCGAGAGAGGGAGGAGAGAGGATGAATATATGTTGTATTTGTTGTGTCACGAATATAATTGGTACATAATACAAATACAATTGATACAACATACAAATATAATTGTCTAAATACAATTGATACAATTGGTTTGCATCATATATTGAATATAATTGTATCAATTATATTAACTAACACAATTTGTATCGACGAATACAATTGGCAGAATACAAATTGTCATAATATAATTGATACACATACAATTGATACATAATACAAAATACGATTGATATGGAATACAAATACATTTGATACATAATACAAAATACAATTGTCTTATTATGTGAAATTTTTTTGGACTGCAGTTCTTTGGGCTGGAGAGAGAGGTAGTGAGAGGAGAGAGGAAAGGGAGAGAGGGAGAGGGGGGGGGGGAGCAGTGGGAGGGGAGAGACAAGGGAGAGAGAGGGGGCAGTGGGAGGAGAGAGAAACTTGCTATAAACACTACATATAGCTAAGAATTATAATATTTTAAACTATAGTCATTTTTCGTAAATACATATCACATGTTTGTCTTGTTATGTAATTTTATTTTATTTTATTTTTAAAAAGTTCAACCTAGTCTACTAGTCAATGGTTAGTTTTAGGGGCATTTTAAAGCCAAATTATAACTTTGAGGGCATATAATTACTGAACACCTAAATATCAAGCTGGATTGATATAGTAATCAAGATCTATACATCAATTATCACTCTTATAGACTTTTCTTTATCCTCTATGAATTTAAATTGATTAAATAATTATTTCCTACTTTTAAAATTAATATTCTCAAGGTGATTTTTTCTACAATATATGACCAGAGGCGTATCCAGAATTTCGAGATGATGGGTGCATTATTACAAAAAGGTTGATCTAAGATATAAATTTGACCGGTTCAACATTTAGGTTCTTATTACTGAAAACCGTTAAAATTTTAATATTATAGGTCCAAAATTAATTAAAATGTCAAAAGCGTTACCAATAACCATTTAGAGGGGTGTTATCTAATTTTAGAAAGACAAATAAAACAAGATAAAAATAAAATTCAAATTTCTAACCTCACGGAGAGAGGTGCACCTAGTCATCATCGCATTATATGATACTCCGTGTGTGGGTTCACACATCTATATTTCAATATTTTTTAAAAATATAACACTATTATATATGATCTCGGGAGGGGAGCATGGGTTCACGTGAACCCGGTGACCCCTCCTTGGATACGCCTAATAGGACTATATAATAGTTATATCTAATACTGTTTGATAAATAAGATTAACAACACGAAAAAAATGGATCAAGAATTATTTGTAGAGACTTGACATTATGACATTTCGACTAATAAAATATCAAATAAAATTGTATTATTAAAAGTGATATAATTTTTGTATTGTAGCTTTCTTTGAATCTTTCTATGTAAGGACTAGCTAGTGGATTGACTTGAGAATTCGAACTTTCAATATTCTGTAGCATTCTTTTGGACACATGTTCACTGACTCGTGCATTGACTTGAAAATACGAACTTGCTCTTTTTCCCCATTAGTTTATCTTCGTATATACTATCAACTCCTTGATAAATTATTCCGTTGATATATATGATTTGAAATCGAATGGAATTATAGTAAATAACACCATATACTTTGAACACGTTCTAAACAATATATGACTTTTACTGTTTTCAAAATAAATTGTAGCTTTAAATAATCTAAACATGTTCTTTTTTAAGTACTAGAATTTCTCTAGAAAAGTCATTATGTAATTAACAACTTTAAATTTGACTGAAAATGACTAGGTGGCCTTGGAATTGATTATTCCAAAATAACATTAGTAGATTTTTCTTGCTTAATTTGTGGTTCACCACAATATTTGTCTAGCTAGACTTAATGAATCAGTGGACTTAAGATACAATGTCTGGAGTCCTGATCTGTCTTCCATCAACGGGGTACATTCTCATGGAAAATCAATTCGAATAGGCACCGTCTTCAGAGTATATTTTCAACGATACAATGCATTAGCAAAGTGATGTTATATTCATAAGATATATTAATATGCACCTAATTGAGTAGATGATAATCATAGTTCATGTAGAAGATATTTCGATGTGTTTTAATAAATACCTAATTAACTTGGAGTGTTATATTTATAAGAAAATTGTTGACTTGAAATACTTATGTGAAAGTTTCTACACCAATTAATACTCTTAAAGACTTTTATCTCCCCTCTAAGAATTTTAAATGGATTAAATAATTGTTTTCTAATGTAGAATAATATTAATGACTCATGCATTGACTTGAAAATTGGAATTTTTGAATTTTCCAGCATTTATTTGGATTATGGTGTAATGACTTGTGCATTGATTTGGAAATATAAACTTAGAGAATTTTTTTTCATTAGTTTAACTTTTATATATTCACAGTCGTAAAGTAACATGATTGCGTAAAATCTTCTATATATTGTTAATGCATATATTTTGAATTATCTTTTTGATTTATCTAACATAAAGTCCGATGGAATTATTTTAAAAATATTATAACACCCTCACCCTGTGCATTGGGCATATCTTAAATAATATCCGGCTTTTACTATTTTCACAATTTTTTTTCTTTTTTGAAATTGCAATAACTAAGCTTCAACCTCAAGCTACTTTCAATAAACTATATGAATTCTCACTAGTCATTTTGCTCCATATTAGCCCATTTCGTTTCAATATTAACTCTACACTGTAAGGGGAAAATGTCTTGCAGTTAATATGGTATAAATCATAATACTAATGATGAAAGATTTAATAGTATTTACATATTGAGATGGTTACAGTTAATTTTTTCATTAGAATTTAGAACACTATCGCTGAATAAGTCTTAATGCTCTAATAAGTTCATTTTTTTAATTAAAATTTGAATATGTAATTGACTGAAAATGACTTGGTGAGCTTCCTGGAATTGCTTACTCCAAAGGGACATAGTAGATTTTTCTTCACTTAATTTGTGTTATATATATATCTACATTATTTAATAGAGGAGTAGAACAAAAATTTCTTGATTTCTTCTCTACCAACTTAATTTAAATATTTTTAGTACAAAAATGGGTTATCAAACACTTGCATTGTTTCTTTTATGTTCCTTTCTATGTCAACTTGTTTTATCCTCATCCTTACTTCATTTGTGCCCGAGTGATCAAGCCCTTCCTCTCCTACAATTCAAGCATATGCTTGCAATTAATCCTAGTGCTTCTCATGATTGTATCGACATAACAGGCGAATGGATGCAGTCATACTCGAAAACATTATCATGGAACAAGAGCACAGATTGTTGCTCATGGGATGGAGTTCATTGTGACGAGACAACGGGAAAGGTGATTGAGCTTAACCTCACTTGTAGCAATCTTCGAGGCAAATTTGATTCCAACACTAGTCTCTTTCAACTCTCCAATCTCAAAAAGCTTGATTTGTCTTATAATGATTTTTCAGGATCGCTCATTTCACCTAAATTTGGTGAGTTTTCTAGTTTGACGCATCTTGATTTGTCGCATTCAGGTTTTAGATTCGGACCTCACAATTTTAAACTTCTCCTTAAGAACTTAACCCAATTAAGAGACCTTAACCTTTACGGTGTGAGCATCTCTTCCACCTTTCCTCTGAATTTCTCATCTTATTTAACAACTCTACGACTTAGTGAGACACAGTTATGGGGGATACTGCCTGAAAGTGTTTTTCACCTTTCCAACCTGGAAACACTTGATTTATCATACAATCCCCAACTCACAATTAGGTTTCCCACGACCAAATGGAATAGCAGTACATCTCTCATGTACTTATCTCTACCTGAAGTGAATTTTATTGGTAAGATACCCGAATCATTTAGCTATCTAACTTCATTGCATTACTTGGATATGAGATCTTGTAACCTCTCAGGTCCTATTATTAAACCTCTTTGGAATCTCTCCCACATACAAAGTTTGAATCTCAGAAATAACCATCTTGAAGGACCAATTTCCCAATTCTTCAAATTTGGAAACCTCAAGGAGTTATCACTTGGAATTAACAACTTTGATGGCCAACTTGATTTTTTATCCTCCAACAGAAGTTGGACTCAACTTGAAGTGTTCGAAGTTTCTTCCAATTCCTTAGTTGGTCCAATTCCTTCCGATGTAAGTGGTTTGCAAAGCCTACAATCATTCTTCTTGTCATCAAACCACTTGAATGGGACTATACCATCATGGATATTCTCTCTTCCTTTACTAGATGAATTATACTTGAATGATAACTATTTCAGTGGAGAAATTCAGGAGTTCAAGTCCAAAACATTGTGGGATGTTACTCTAAAACAAAATCAGTTGCAAGGTCCTATTCCGATGTCACTCCTAAACCAACAGAGCCTATCTTATCTTCTCCTTTCGAAAAATAATCTCAGTGGACAGATTGCTTCAGCTATCTGCAGTCTAAAAGCCTTGACAGTGCTAGATCTTGGAAGTAATAATTTGAAGGGAACAATCCCACGATGTTTGGGTGAGATGAGTGGACTTTGGGTTTTTGATCTAAGCAACAACAGTCTTAGTGGGGCAATTAATACAACATTTAGTATAGGAAACACGCTCAGAGTCATTAAATTGCATGGGAATAAGCTAGAGGGGGAAGTCCCACGATCTTTGGTCAATTGCAAGAGTTTGGAATGTCTAGATCTAGGTAACAATGAGTTGAGTGACACATTTCCAAAATGGTTAGGAACCCTACCGAATTTGAAGATTTTAAGCTTGAGATCAAATAAGTTCCATGGGCCCATTAAAACTTCAAGGGCTGGAAACTTGTTTGTACATCTTCGAATAATTGATTTATCATCCAATGGATTTAGTGGGAATTTACCTATGAGCCTTTTTGAGAATTTGAAAGCTATGAAGCTAATTGATGAGATCACGAAAATCCCACAGTATGTGGGAGAAGACTTGTATTATTATTATTATCATTTTTCTGAAACAATTACAACAAAGGGGTTGGATCTTGAATTTCGTGAAGTTTTGACTACAAACATAGTTATCAATCTCTCGAAGAATAGATTTGAAGGTTGTATTCCAAGTTCCATTGGAGATCTCATTGCACTTCGTACTTTGAATTTATCTCATAATGGTTTGGAGGGTGTCATACCAACATCGCTGCAATACTTATCTGTACTTGAATCATTAGATTTCTCATTCAACAAAATAAGCGGAGAAATTCCACAACAACTTGCATCCCTCACATTTCTTGCAGTCTTAAATCTCTCTCACAATCATCTTGTTGGATGCATCCCTAGAGGAAAACAATTTGATACGTTTGAGAATAGTTCCTACCAAGAGAATGATGGGTTACGTGGATTGCCAGTGTCAAAAGATTGTGGTGGTGATGAAGGGGTACCACAAACAGCAACTCCATTTGGGCTTGATCAAGGAGAAGAAGGAGACTCAATGATCAGTTGGCAGGCAGTTCTCATGGGTTATGGTTGCGGTCTAATTATTGGATTATCCGTAATATCCATAATGTTATCAACTCAAAATCCAGCATGCTTTTCGAGGATGGTTGAAGAATTGGACCACAAGATTATTACGAGAATGAAAAAATACAAGAAAAGATATTAGTGTGCAACCTAGCCAGGTATTCAACTTGATCTTTATCCTTCATAAGATTATTTTGTATATCTCAATGTATTATATATCTACCTCCTTCATCCTTAAAATTCTTGACTTCGATTCTTCATTTTTTAAAATTGCAGGATTCGAGCCTAATATGTTGTTGGTGATGCAAATATAAGCTTTTATTTTTCACATTTTGTGATGTATCTAAGTATTTATCGCCCTATGAATAAAGACATGAGCTTTTTTCCTTTGAACTTCGGCCATAATTTTTAGAATGTTTTAAATAGAGATTGTTAGCTTGAATTCAGCCTAATAATAAGTTGAGTAATTAGACTCAACCGCAAAGTCAATCATGAACTTATGAATTTATTATCTTTAACATAAAGTAATTTCAATATGAAAGAATATAATATGATCATTTATTTCAGGAATATATGATATATTTTCTGCATCACTATGGTTATTTACAGAGGAGCACGATGCTCAATCGATCGATAAATAATTAAGAAAATAAAAGTAGGAGATGTAAAATCAGCAAAACACCATTCCACATCATTTGTCAAAAGCAAACCTTTGGAACTGACAATATAGACTATAACCAATATCATTATGTGGCTTAAATAGAATTTCTACAGAGAAAACTCATCATCTACTATATATACGTAAAATGTAATTTTTTTGTAAAAGGGTTCGGAGGAACTCCTTCGCCCTTCTAGGTCTGCCCCGGTACCAATCATCTTTCTTTATTATAATGATAATTGCTCCATAACAATGATAACAAATTAAATGTTATACTAGATAAAATTAGCTTTTTTATAATGAATTAAATGATTATATTAGATAAAATTTTCTTTTTTATAATAAATTAATTGACTATACTAGATAAAATTTGCTTTGTGGAGGAGTGGTTTTAAACTTTACTTTGCACTATGAGGTCTCAAGTTCAAAACTAGAGCTGTCAAAAAGGGTCGGATTAGCCCCACCCGCCCCAAGCCTCACGGGCCAATGAATTTGAAGGGCTAGACGGGCCTGGCCTTCATTTGGTAGGGCCTGAAAATGCTCAATCCAGCCCAACCCTAGAAGGGCCGCGGGCTGGGGCGGGCTAGCCCTTTTTTTCATTTTGTTTCTTTTCAAACTTATAATTCTATAACATCAAGAAAATGAGAAGATTTTCAAATCAAATATGACAAACAATGGTGTTGTTTCAATAATACTAGCAAAAAATCTAGTATAATTAGCATGTATCTCGCATACCAAATACGTGAGCGAGAAAAAAGAGTGACAAGCAAGACGGGAGAGAGGTGAGGGTGCGAGATTTGTCTACGTATCCTAGATACATGTAAATCTACTTGGATAGAGTGTATCTAGAACAAATTAACCTAATTTTGAGTCCATATATTCTGAGATACATGTATTTGGACGTACCAAAATCTGGTAAGATTTATAATAATACAACATAGCGTGTATTTAAGTAATTAGATTATATACTAGTGAGATTATTATAAGTTATCATTAAATAAAAAGTTTTGGCCCATGGGCCGACCCAGCCCGACCCTGATCAAGCCTCAAGGGCTAAGGGCTTATATGGGCCGGGCTTATAAGCCCTAATTTTAAATGGGCTTGAAAAATCATATCCCAACCCTACCCCAATAACGGGTTGGGTTGGGCTAACCCGTTTTGACGGCTCTATTCAAAACTATTCAACCCCTTATTTTATGGGAAACTTACATAAATATACTATAAATAAAAAATATTTACCATTTATAGCAATAACATTTTTTTTTTCACTTGATCACTTTTAATTCATTTTACAAAGAACAATTTATTATGCACATATAATACAAGTTTTATTGATGGATAATACATTTATCACACATTTTAATACAGTTATAATACAATGTGTCAACTTCTTACCAAATAAGCATAATATATTTTAAAAAATAGTTATAATACATATATATTGCATACTTAATTCACTTTTAATACATATTGCAGATTTAACATAGTATTGCTATAAATGGTAATAAATAAAAAGTATCGCTAAAATCAGTAATTATTTATTAAAAGGCACCCATCCAAGTAATTTTTCCTTATTTTTATTTTATTCAATAGTAAAATATATGTCATATCTCAAGGTATATGTATATATATACATAATTTTCCAAAGTTAACGGATGCACGTGCAATAGAACACGTGGGTTCGTCTCTGATTATTAGGTTCTTGATGTATTTCTTTATATACCAACAATATCAACTTAACCTTTAGGCTTCGTATACTAGCTCCGCCTCTATATATGGATGGTGTGAAATGTAATTTTGAGTTTCTGTTATTTAAAAACATTCATTCAGCAATAGTTGGATGGATATTTCCAACTTCAGTAAAAAAATAGTTTTTTTGAGAAAGCCGCTGTCACTCACGGGTGTGGTCCTATTAAGTAAGTGTTAAGATATTCACTTAATATTCGAACCCTTTTGTCAGAAAAATTATATTTTACATGCAAGATTTTTATTTTATTTATGTGTATATGGTAGATAATGAATTTCCTCGATAGAAATTCGGCTTTTGGCCACATAATGATATTGATAATTATATGCTAACAAATATGTACACATTAAAAGGATAAAAATATTGATCAACATTTTCTATTGGAGGTTTGTGCTTATAAATACAAACTAGTTATGGACACGTGCATTGCACGTGTATTCATATTTTAAATTTTTTAAAATGACATGAATATTAGTAAAACATACATGTGTAAGTTTTCCCCAAATTGAAAGTGAAAATACAATTTTTCATGTGAAAATATATGTTTCAACAATATAAAGCAATTTCAAAAGACGCTATAATGTTACTCGAGAACAACATACCTCAAGTAGTATATAGAATAATCTTGTTGATTTATGTTACTAAAATCTATACAAAATGAAGCTTAATTAGTCCATTCTCATAATAGTTTTTACATGATTTTAATTCTAGGAGTAGTTTTTAGTAGTAATAATTAAGGGTTAAAAGAATTCATAAAGAAACCATCAAAATGTCCAAAATTATCATCGCACCAACCATTTGAGTTTTAACACTATGGAAAACTACCTTTAATATAGAATGCGAATGTTTAAGAAAAATTAGGCTTTAGTATCACATAAATGTAAGTGTAACTCTCATTTTTATTTGAAAGTTAAATTGCATATAGTATAATAGTAGGAAAAAAAAAATATAACGAAAAGGGTGAAAATGAACAATATATGTATGTGTTCACAACACCATGTAAGATAAACGATAAAGTAACACAATCAAAATCTTTCATCAAAGTAATAATCTTTTAGCAAACTTTATTTAATTAAATTAACTTGTATTTAAACAGTTGACAACAAAGATATATGAGCATATTATTACATAAATTATTCAAATATTATCAAACTCATTATGTATTAATAGAAGTTTTGTCAAATGTGTGATACTTGTAAGAATAATAATATAAATACAAAAAAATTATCCCACAACAATACAAAATAATACAAGAATTACATAAAAATATAGATTGCATACCAAATTTAATTTGAAAAACCATACATTGACTTCAAAATGAAAAAAAAACCTCAAATCATGTGCTAATAAAAAAAAAGATCTCATATCTTCTACTTATAAGTTGAATTGTTCTATTGTAAGGACTAAGGGAACATTAATAGATGATAGAAAAGAAAAGAATATAATAATTTGTGGCTAGAATTTACTGATATTAATAGTGATATTTGATTGTTTTTTTATCTACCAAATTTTGTTAATGGGGCACATTGAATCATGATACATAAATTTTATTTTTGATTTCAAAATTAAAAGAGTCGCCGAATTGGAAGAGTTTCATACATTGTGTTGTCTTCTACTTTATTTGAATTTAACCTAATCAATTATAATTATAATTTCATAACTAAAAAATTAAAGTGTAGTTGTTAGACTTCATATTCTACCATTATGTAATTAAAATATTAGTATTTGATATATGAATTAATCATATTTAGTTTTAGTAGAGGGGTAAAATGGTAATCTAACTTTGAAGGTTGGAGCTTCCCATTTTTAATAATGATATGATATGATACTCCCTCCGTTCCTTGTTATATGTCATCCTACTATAAATAGTTGGTTCATAATACTTGTCATATCATAAAATCAATGCATAAATTACAATATTCTTCCTATTTTACCCTTGTGAGTTATTAGCCTTGAAAATATACATTTGCCCAACATAGAAAAATTAAGTAAATAATTCATGTTCATTGGTTAAATTAATTCATATACATTGATTGAAAACTTGAGTTCAATAAACATTAAATTAGGGTAAAATAGTAAACTTACTTAGTTTCTTAATGCACGTGAAATCTAAAATGGTGACGTATAAATAGAAACAGAGGGAAGTATGATGATGATAATAATGATGATATGATATGATATGGTGATGATATATAGGTCGGTAAAACATGTTTGATTAATCATTACAAAACGTGCTTTTAAGCATTCCATTTTTTAAAATAATTCACATTAATATTTTGAGATAATTTCAAAGACATCCCCTAACATTTCACTCTATACATTAACTTTCCTTGTGGTTTATGATATTTCAATTACCTCCTTTATTTTGATTTTTTTAAAACAATTTTTTAACCTATTTTTCATTTAATGTAAATGAAATAGAGCTTGGAAAACATACTCTTTTTAATATTATATTCTTTCAATTAATTACTTCTATCCAAGTATTTAATAAATTCCTAAAAGGGCAATTATCCTAAGATTAAACAATATTGATCTAATTTTTTTTTTTGTGGAATTGATCTTTATTATCACTAGAGTTTGGAGAATTAGGAGATATCCCAAATCTCATTCTCATCTACCCAACGTCTGCAAATAAGCCGCTGCATTAATAAAAGCCTTCATTTATGCTACAATAATTCCAGAGGTTCATAAACCAAAAAAACAAAACTATTTTATGAAAAATATCTATAGGAATTGCTTCTTTTTAAATTTCATTTAATTTTTAAAGAATTTATTAGGCATGATATTTCTTATAGAAATAATTACTTGAAAGATTTTAATATTAGAAAAGGGCAGATTTGTCAAACTACATTTTATTTATATTAATGAAAACAAGTAAGGCCAATATAAGGGAGGTAAGTATAGATGTCTCCGCGCCGATCTTCGAGACTCTACTAGACTTGGCTTGTACATACACGAGACCTATGAACCTGGGGCTCTAATACCATTTTTTCATGACCCAAAAATGGATGTGATGACACTCTTTTTATCCCACCAAGACAAGTCAGCCTAAAACTCAAATATACGATCAATGCGAAAGTAAAGCGAGAATAAAAGTCTAATAGTATAAAATAATCCAGAAATTCATAATTACCTTAAATATACCCCAAAACTTGGTTGTCACGTGTACAAGCCTGTAATGTATTACAATAAATATGAAAGAAATAAAAAAGTCTCAGATGATGTTGTCTCTAAAGTAGGACAAAATCATAAATATGAGTGAAAAAGTCTGCTAAGATGACAATCAATTACCTCACAAATCTCCATAGGAAGCCTTAGACAAGAAGATATAAGAGAGAGTATCTTGAAGATCCGAACTCATAACCTATACAAATGTAGAAGCAAGGGGTGAGTACCAAACCACACGGTACTCAGCAAGTGAACTCCTAAATACAAGTTAAGAATATAGAATACGGGTAAACCTACCACCCCAACCGAACCTCCACAACTATAACCTGGCCCAACCCAACAGTTCATAATTTCATAGCACACAACTTAATTACAACATTCCAACTATTACAGATCAGAAATACACAGGATCAAGTTCATCATATACAAGTTTCACTGAAAGGCACTCACAATTCACAAATGATAAAGATATGCAATGAAATGTCAAGTATAGTGATACATGTATGACCTAATGATATACACCCACTTTCTCTCAGTTTGGGACCAATGGGGGACATATATGTCCATGCATCCGTCGCAGCGTGTGACACGACCCTCGATAATAAAATTCATTGTGGAGTGCAACACGTCCCTCGATAATAGAATCCTTCGCGGCGTGTGACACATCCCTCAAATCATAATATCCATCGCGACGCGCGACACGTCCCTCGAAATAGTACATCCTCTTTAATTTCTTATTCTTCCTCTATTCACAACACTTTTCACAACTAAGTCTTCGAACCAATGCAAATGACATGTTAACATAAATAATGAGGAGATGACCATTTACATAACAATGCACAGAAATGAACATCCATTACCACTGCACCAAAGGCTAGATCCCTCCAGGGGCTGGTTTGCAGCTATCAAAAGATAATTTCCCTCCCCTTCCGAGCACTAGTACTGATTCCATAATCTCTAATCTGCCTCTTGAGAAATCTTATGTTGATTCTATGACTGTGAGAGAGGAGTAAAATTTACATGATCATGAATCCTTACGGAGGGATATCAATTTAGTAGGGGGAATTCCTCAAGTAAAATGAACGGAGGAAGAAGTAGAAAGAATAAACCGCATTGAAGACCTCCAATATGCAGTAATTGGGAAGTTCACATATGAGTGGTCTGAAGAATTAAGGAAAATCATTCCTAGCCAATGTAAGGTGAAAGAAGGGTGTCAGATTGGCTTATTTCTGAGTAAACACATTCTTAATCGTTTGGCCCTACATGAAGATTTTTTTAACCTTATCTCTAAGGGAGTTTTCTATATCACGTCTAAGGATGGGTACTCGTATATGATGCGTACTCTGATCTATGACTCCAGATTTAGGGTTAATGAAGAAACATCAATGGCCATGGCATGAATATCTTTTCCAAACTTATTACCCATGTTCTTTGTCAAAGAGTGTCTTTTCTCCTTAGCGTCGGCAGTAGTAAAACCTATTCATCTAGATCAAGCAACTATAAAAAAGACAAGGCCTAGTTGTGCACGTGTGAAGGTGTTGGTAGATCTTAAAGGTTATTTTCCTAAAGTTGTACAAATGAACATAGAGAAGATGGAGACGGGAGAAATAAGGACTAATATGATTGCAATTCAGTATGATTATGTCCCTAAATACTGTGTTGAATGCAAGATGCAAGGGCATAGCAAAGAGAATTGTAAAGTGATCAATTACAGGAGTATTGGAGAGAAAAATACGCAACAGATGCAGGACAAAGCACAATTCAAACAAGCGCCGCAAGCTGCAAAGGGTTAAAAACTTCAAAAAGGAGGAGCCATAATACTTTCAAGTGGGAAAGTAGTAGGGGACCCTGGTAACTGGAAGGTGGTGAGGGATAAAAGGGGAAAAACGAATATCTCACCTCAGTTAACCACCATGGTGGAGAACAAATTTGAGGCTCTTGCCCAAGATGAGAACACAATGACATGCACCAGTACTTCAAACACTAATGTTATAGAAAATAATGATACAAGGGATAAAGGGAACCCATCTGAAGATAAAAGGGTAGAGGATATAAGTTCAACCAAGGAGTAGTCACAAAAGCAATCGGGTAAAGACAAGGTGATGATCAACAGTCTGCTACTCATACAATTAGTGGCTCTGCAAAGAGCGATGGTAATGAGTCTACTCAGATAAGCAAGAAGACTGCATTAGATGAGCAAGAAGTAAAGTAAGGAGCAATGGTGACAAATCACATAACATTAAAAGACGGGGAAAATAGATTGGACATGAATAAATGTAATGAGAAGCATAGAAATCAGAAAGAAGAAGAAATGAAAATTGTAGATTTAGCTACGACTTCTTCCAATTTGAATGTTAAAAGTCCAGAGAAGCATGGAGAGATACATACTATTGATGATGAGGAAAATGAAGACATGGATAATGTAGTGATATCATGTGATTTTCCAGATAAGAATTACAATAGTCCAGAGAAACATGGTATAGAGCATACTAGTACTGAACAACAACATGAATCCAATATGACTAAATTCTCCAAAAGTGTCAATAGTGAGAATATAGCAGTTGCAGTTCAGGGTAGCAACAGTAGTACTACTGTTACAATGAGGAAAAATCATGAAATTGTGATGGGTGATAATATGGCAGTAGTGGTAGTACCCACAACATTGCAGTCTGATGAATACCAAGTAGTGAGGGTCCATTCTGATTCACCAAATAGTACTTTGCATGACATTCTAATTCATAAGGATGCAAATTCAGAGCCAGAAGATCTAGCAGAGATTAAGGGGATTGATTGTGCTACAGTTTTAGAATTAAATGAAGAGCAGATTTATAGGCTAAATGGTCTGGTGAGTCCTTGTACTTGTATCAGATTGTAAATTGGACCCTTCTACTTATGATTTTGTCAAGTGAACACTTAAACTCAATAAAACACAATATTTTAAACCCTTTTTTCATTTGAGCAAGATGCGTGCAATACAACCAAATTACACCTTGAATCCATATCATTTTTAATGACACGTCAAACATTCAAAGATAAATAATAGTAAAAAAAAGTTATTTTTTTTCTCTCTCAGGTCACCCCCAGCCGCCGTCCCCATCTTCCTAACCCAGAAACTTTTTGAAGCACAAAAATTCACCAGCAGCTATGATAGCTTAAGAATTGGCTGTTCCCATTTGGCAATTTTCTAGAAAAGACATATTCCTCCTCTTGACCCAATTGCTCTGTATTCTCCTTTGTATGACCCAATGCTTGCAAAGCGATCCATGATTTTTTCTTCCCCAGAGCACACCAAAATACAACTCAAGCTACGAGACCGAGTTATTCTACTTAGTCGTCTCGATCTGAAGTCGAGTATCAAATTTCTAGATTCAGTCCGTATAGTCTTGTGATTTGAGCTTTCAATTTTAGAGAGAAGTTTTCAATTTAAATCTTCAAATTAAAAGCTCAAATCATGTAACCCATTTTTTATTTGAAGACAAATAAACCAGCACAAAGAACTATTCAAACAAAAAATAAATTTGAGCATTTGTTTCTTTTTGATTTCATATTAATCCATTTATGATTGGAGCTTTCTTTTCAATTTGTATGTCTGTTGTGGGATGTTTGAAGGATGAGTACTTTCTTCTAAAATGGATGAGATTACAAAAAAAAATGGTGGAAATTATGGGCGAATGTGACCTAATTTTTTCCCCACAGAATAAGAGAAGACAAAGGGGATATTTTTGTTTTTCCTTTTTCTAATTTTTTTTGTTCTGATTATGTGTAATTTCAATGAAAAGTGTCCATTCACGCTCTTAATCAATGTGTACCTCACGCATTTTTTCAACTCAGCAATTTTATTGCCACATAAGTTTGGTCATTGGTCAGAGGTATTTAAAATATTGTGTTTTATTGAGTTCAAGTGTTCACTTGACAAAATTGTAAGTAGAAGGGTCCAGTTTACAATCTGATACAAGTATAAGGGTCTACCAGACCCTTTTTCCCAGATTTATAATGATGCAGATATTTCTCCAAGGGTAATGAAGTCTGTTAAGTCAGCTAGAAATGGCATGAAACAAGGTGATAGGGAATTAGCCCAACCTCTTTGAGTCCAACCAAGAAGACATGTTATATCCCAATATTCAAAATATAAATGAAGGCTCTAATATGGAATATTAGATCAGTCAGGTCTCAACATGCATTTCAAAGAGTACAAATGTTACATAACTTTCACAAGTTCGCATTAGTTGCTCTTTTGGAGCCTTTTCAGCATGTTACATGCATCAATAGATATTAAAGGAGACTAAGAATGCCTATGGTAACTCATAACAACAATGGAAAAATATGGGTGTTCACTAATCATGGCTATGATGTTACAGTAGTGAATAACACAGAGCATCAACTCACTGTTCTGTTGATTGATCAGAATTCAACACTTAGCCTTTATGCAACTTTTGTATATGCTAAGTGAGATAGTACCCAAAGACTGGAGTTTTGGAATGATTTATATCAACTATTTGGTGGAATGGATCGACCATGGTTAATAGGAGGTGACTTCAATGTTGTACTCAGTAGGGAAGAAAAGATAGGGGGTCTATCTATTGTGGCATCTGATTATGAAGACTTGTATAGAGTCTTGTGATCTTTCCCAAGTGCAGTTTAAGGGAAGTCCATTTACCTGGTGGAATGGTAGGTCCGACAATGATTGTATTTTTGAGAGGTTGGACAGATTGTGGTAAACAATGACTTTCAGAACATGTTTTCTCATTTAGAGGTTGAACACTTGTCAAGAAAAGGATCTGATCATGCCCCCATGCTTCTTACTTGTGAAGACGGAATTAACAGTAAAAGAAAACCTTTTAAGTTTCTAAACTTTTGGACAGAGCATGAAACTTTCAAAGATGTGGTTAGGTTGAATTAGGATTGTACTACCTCTTCTAATCCTTTTTTAGATTTTAAGAGGAAGATTAAGAAGGTAAAAAGTTCCATTTAGAGCAAGGAAACATTTGGGAACATATTTCAACAACTCATCATTAGAGAAGAGATAGCACGAATTAAGGAGAAATTGTTTGAGGAAAATCCCACGGGTGAGAATAGAAATATTATGTAGAGAGCCAAAGCTGAATATAATAAATATCTTCATTTAGAAGAAATATATTGGCAACAAAAGGCTGGTTATGATTGGTTTGAAAGTGGGGATAGGAACACCAAATTCTTTCATAGTTTGGTTGAAGGAAGGAGACAAAAAATGAAAGTAGCTAGAATTCAAAACTCTCAGGGTTCATGGTTAGAGGAGGAAGAAGATATAGCAGCTGAAGTAGTTATGCATTTTCAGAATCAGTTTAAGCAAGAAAGGGATGCTACTAGTTTTCCCTTACTATCTCATTTTCCAAAATTAATATCTGATGAAGAGAATACAACTTTGGGGGTCATTTCAGATAGTGAAGAGGTTAAGAATGTTGTGTTCAAACTTAACGGTGATAGTTCTGGTGGTCCTGATGGTCTTATGGGTAGATTCTATCAATTTTGCTGGGATATTGTAGGTTCAGACATCATAATGATGGTGTGGGAGTTCTTTGCTGGTAACACTCTTCCAAAATCTATTACACATACTAATTTGGTCCTCATACCTAAGAAGGATAATGTTCAATCCTTTTCAGATATGAGACCTATTAGTTTGAGTAATTTTGTTAATAAGATTCTTTCTAGAATCATTCATGATAGACTTGAGAATATTCTCCCTAATTTGATCTCTTCTAATTAGTCTGGTTTTGTCAAAGGGAGAAGTATTATTGAAAATATCATCCTAGCTCAGGAGTTGATAAACAGACATCACCAAAAGAGGACATCACCAAAAGAGGAAATCCTGATAATGTTGTCATGAAGCTAGACATGACTAAAGCATATGATAGAGTATCATGGATTTTCCTTATGAAGGTTCTAAGGAAGATGAGTTTCTTTGACAGATTTGTAGATATGGTTTAGAGGCTAATTTCTAATAATTACTACTCAGTATTGTTAAATGGCCAGTCTTATAGATTTTTTCACTCTACTAGGGGAGTGAAGCAGGGAGATCCTCTATCGCCAACCCTTTTTATTTTAGCAGCAGAGATTCTATCCAGAGCTCTTAATTCCTTATTTGATGATCCTCAATTTGTAGGATATAGGATGCCTAAGTGGAGTAGTAATCTTAATCATTTGGCATACGCATATGATACAATTATTTTCTCTTCATCTCATGAATATTCTTTGGAGAAAATCATGATTGTATTGCAGGACTATGAGGGGCAACCTGGTCAAAAGGTGAACAAAGAGAAGGTTTTTACTATTTGCACCAGAATGTAGTTGTTGGGATTTCATCTCATGTGGAACAATGTACAGGAATGAGTAAAGGTTTTTTTCCTATGAAGTAGTTAGGTTGTCATTTCACATACTCGAGGAAAAGGAAAGAACACTATACATAGTTGTTTGATAGAGTAAGAGGGAAACTACAAGCATGGAAATGAAAGATGCTCTCATTTGGTGGTAAAGAAGTTGTTCTTACTAGTGTTCTTCAAAGTATCCCCATTTATGTTCTCTCTGCTATCACTCCTCCTAAATGTGTTATTAAAGAATTGCATAAGATATTTGATAAATTTTTCTGGAGTAATAAGGAATCTTCTAGAAGTAAGCATTGGGCTAAATGGGTTAACGTTTGTTTGCTAAAACAAGAAAGAGGTCTAGGATTCAGATCTATGTTTGATACTTCTAAGGCCATGTATGCTAAACTGTGGTGGAGATTTAGGACTCAGAATTCTTTATGGTCTAACTTCTTATGGAATAAATATTGTAAGAAACAAATATCTTCTTTGGTACAATGTAACAGGGGTTCTCAGATTTGAAAACACATGTTGGAGAATAGAGAGGATTTAGAACAACACTTGTGGTGGAAACCTAGAGGGGGTACTTCTAATATTTGGTATGATAACTGGACCAATCTTGGTCCCTTATACTTGCACCATTCTAATGTACATACTTGTCATCCTATGAGAGACGTTGGAGAGTTCTTAACAGAAAAGGGTTGGGATTTTGATGCTTTACAAGATGCTTTACCTGAGTTTATTGTGGAGCATATCAAGCTTAACATGTTTTTTGTGCAGCCAAGTGATCAGGGTGGTAAACCTTGGTGGACTAAATCGAGTACAGGAAAGTTTAGTGTTAAAAGTGCTTGGGAGTTGTTGAGACAAAAAGTTGAGAAGAATGAGGACTTAAAACTACTATGGATTAAAGGATTACCATTCAAATTATCCTTTCTAGCTTGGAGAATTTGGAATGGTAAAGTTCCAGTTGCAAGTTTAATGCACTTTTGGAATCCTACCATATCTCAGAATTGCAGGTGTTGTTCTATTCCAGTAGAGGAGACTATAGAACATCTTTTTCTAATAGGTGAGGTTGCTGCCAAAATTTGGAATCATTATTTCAGAGTTGCTGGTCTCCTAGGACCTATGCTTAATTTGAAACAGACTATGAGAAGGTGGTGGTCTTCAGAAGGTAGCTATAGAATTCAAGTGATTTTTCAAGTTGTGCCCATTGTCATTTTGTGGTGCCTATGGAAGAGAAGAAACACTATTTTACATGGTGGGGCATTCTCAGAAAGTAAGGTTATTTGGGAGATTAATGACATTATTCTGAAGGTGATTAAAATCAGATTCAGAAGAGATTTTGGAAGAAACAATTGGCCGGATATAATTACTGAGTTACAAAGGCACAATAATTCTTATAGCATTAATATTGTGAGATGGATTCCTCCCCCTATTAATTGGGTGAAATGTAATATTGATGGAGCATCTAAGGGTAATCTATGACCTAGTTCTGCGGCCTTTTGTATTAGGGATTACTCTGGTTCATTAGTTGTGGCGAAAGGTTTCAAAATACATAATACCTCTAATCTGGTAGCTGAAGCAAGTGCTATTAGAGAAGGTTATTTTTTTGTAAGGAACATCTGTTATCACATGTCATTATTGAAACAGATTTTATGGCCATGGTACAAATTTTGGAAGGAGGGTGGAATGTCCCTTTGAGTGTGACTTTGGAGGTCAATTCCATTAACTACTTGAGAAGATCCTTGTCAGCGCGTGTACAACACACCTTTCGAGAAGGAAATACTCTTGCAGATTA
This sequence comes from Solanum chiquidenum, assembly GCA_029582725.1. Taxonomy (NCBI): domain Eukaryota; kingdom Viridiplantae; phylum Streptophyta; class Magnoliopsida; order Solanales; family Solanaceae; genus Solanum; species Solanum chiquidenum. The sequence continues at coordinate 35,590 of JAJOOS010003031.1, read as the reverse complement.
TTTTGCTAACCTAGTTTTTGATTTTGCAGGTGATTATCACTTTAGCCATTTTCAAGACATTCCTATGGAAGGACGAAGAATTCTAAACTTGGATAAAAGCGGAACTCCTCACATAAAAAGAAGACAAATGAATTGAATCTATACAACTTCCATAGGTAGGTTCAATAAAATACAATTCATTGCAGGAAGGTCCAACATAAGGTCTATCAATCTCAATTTCAAGTTAGAAAAGCAGGATCAGAATTAGACGAGCAGGGAAGTCTAGCGTATCATCATATTTTGCCAATGTAGTTCGAGTTAATAATGAGCACAATGTATTCGAACAAGAGAATAGTTACCATTATGCTTATGATGTCTGAAACATGTTCGATTGGTAAGTATATCATGCACCTGGTGAGAGGTTGAGGTGTTGAAATGGTATGGTGCCAAGACACATGAGTTACTGGTAGAATTTGTTCTTGTCTAAATACTTAGTGTGCATTCACGTTTCATCTGTCAATTTTAGAATAAGTAAGGTTACAATTTTCGTCTTAAGATGGTGGTATTAACCCAAATGGGTTTAACCCATTAAAGGCGAGAATTAAAACTTAATTTGTTCTAAAGATGAGAGGAATACCTTGGTGGTTCCATTTGAAGTTACTAATCGAGCTGCACATCTCCAAGCTAAGCTGATGAGGAACCAGAAGTTAAGGGGATTTATGTGGCTTAGTCAGTATCAAGATGAAGAACTGGTAGATGCGGCAAAGTGAAAGAAAAATGGGCCAGGAAATTAAAAAAATAAATAAAAAATAACAATGCACAATTCACAACAACACAATCGTGATACAACATCAACAATAAATCAATATGCCTTTCAAACAATTCTCAACACATTACACACCAATAATTAATCACACTGCCTTTTATTACCCCCTTTTCATCATTAGAATTATTCAATATGGACAAGTCAACTTATCACCAATTCGCATTACTCCCCAATACATACCACAAAGAAATACACGATTCTATACACTTAACAAGGGTTGAGAAATTCACTTGTCTCAAATAATTGAACAATCACTCCAGGACTTGAGTCTTCCCTTTTCATTGGACTTCTAAATCAGTGCAATCTATTTAAATAAATAACCACAATAAGATTCCAAAACTAACAACACTCATATTACTATATGTCTAGCCTATACCCAAAACTCACCCAAATCTATAATCAAGTTCCTAAGTTTCAAACCTAGGGTTGAGTTCCAATATCTCCATATCATAAATCTAATGTTATTTATATAATACAATACACCTAATATTTAATTACTCATACCAATATATCAAAACTTGAATCATAATGTGATATTAAAATAACACTAGTTAAAGTCGAAGCTAACTGACTAGAAGGCTACGAGAATAATTTGCTAAAATCAACATCCTGTAATCACCAACTAACTTGCTAACTAATCATCAGTCATCAATTAATTTCTCACCCCTTATTATCATTGATTAATAGTGTAAATTAAAATCTTGTACCACCCCCCCCCCCCCCTCCTTCAAACTTCAAAACACTCGGATTGGTCAACTTTAAAACTTACACTTCTTATCTAATCTCATTTGAGACAAAATTGAGTTACATTGTATATATGCAGCAATAAAATAGTTGTATGGAGGCACACACTTGAAAAGTTGTTTACCAGAAGGTCGTCCTCTTCGTTGCATATGCGTCAGCCAAACACCTTTTAAGGTAGTTTTTATTTCTTTAAAGAATACTCCTTTCGTTTCAAAAAGACTGACCTCCTTTTCTTTTTAGTCAGTTTCAAAATGAATGACCTTATTCTTTTTTTGGTAACATTTTAATTTCAACTTTCCACGTGGCTTGTTTAAGGCCTCAAGATTAAAGGGCAATTTTGTACATTTGACATAACCTTAATTTAGGACCACAAGATTCAAAAGTCTTCTTTATTTTCTTAAATTTCGTGCCAAGTCAAACTAGACCATTCTTTGTGAAACGGAAGGAGTAATAATTATGAATTTAAAGTGATAAACTCCAATAACTTACTTTAATATATTTGGGTCAACCTCTTCTTCTTCTCCTCCTCCTCCGCTCGTGCTCCTCCTCCACCTCCTTCTTCTTCTTTGGGAAGAAATAGCTATGTTACCTTCACCTCTCTTGTATCAGTAGTCTCTCGCGTAGTGTTATTTCTTTCCACAATCGTAGAACTTCTCTATTTGACTATTGTTGAAGCATTTCGTCTTCTTGTTTTGTCGTTGACTTTTTTTATGTTGATTCTTTTGGTCTCTCCATGAACGTGAGCTTCTCTCCACTTTTCTTTTTTTTAGTATTGTGTTTTGTTGAATTAGGACTTATCTTCATCCTTAACAAAACTTGATAATGACTTCTGCAAGTCTTCTTCATTTGCAAAAAATAATAATTTCAACTCAGATAAAGTTGGTTTTGTGGTCTACCTCTGTGTGGCTGTAATTATGCCTTTGTACTCCAGTCTTAGACCATGAAAAATTATTCTTCTCATTCTTGTTTTTGTGATAGCATTTTCTGGATTTAATTTTGATATTTCATTAGATAGAGATTTTACCTTTTAGAAGTATTGACTGATCGTCATATTTTGTTGTAACATTGACAACGCTCATTTTCAAACCTTTGTAAGCACACTCATTTTACTTTGTAAAATTGTCACCAGTGTCCCCAGATTCTTTGGATATCTTGGCATTCTTAATTCGTTGCAAGAACTCATCATCAATTGTTAAACTAAGAACAAACATAGCCTTTCTAGCTTTGACCTTCCATTTTTTTTGTTGCTTCAGCATCTGTTGATGGTGTTATGTATGATCCACCAATGATATCCTATAATTCATGGTCGATAAAGTAATATAGTATTCTCGTGCTTCATGATCCATAGTTGTTTACATTGAGCTTCTCAATGCTATTGAGAGTGCTTGCAAAATTCGTTATTTGAGAAGTGTCTCATGATTTTTAGTCTCCAATAGTACCTTGTAGGATCTCCTTTCCTTTGAGTTACTACCTTTCTTTATTATCCACCAAGCTTTGATACCACTTATTCAGAGCCTGGTGGATAAAGGAAGATAGCAACTCAAAGGAAAGGAGATCCTACAACCTACTATAATCGGACCAAATAAATAGTATATATTTAAAAAATAATCAATTTTTATTATTTATGAAATTATTTCAAAATTATAAATTAAAATTTATTAACAATACAAATAACTGGATTGAACAAAAAAATAATCGGACCAATTTTTTTATTTTAAAAAAGACGCAAGGCGCTGAAACTCATGCGCCTTACAAGGCGCATGGCGGTTGAGCCTTACAAGGCTAAAAGGTGGCCGCGCCTTACAAGTCGCATGGGGTTTCACGCCTTGTGACGGATACCCTAATTTAAATAGCGTTAAAGAAATTTGCCCTTTTGGTTTATGATAATTAATTTTGTTGCCCTTTTGTAATTTTTTAAAAAAAATCTTACCCTTTTGGCTCCGGACTCGCGATATTGGAGAGGGGAGGGGAGTTTAGCAAGATAGTCATGTATCCCTCATACATGCGTATCACACTCGATACATGTATTTGTATGTATTTTGTGTGATACCAAATACACAAGGAGTAGCAAACGAGATTGGAGGGAGGCAAGTGAGATTTGTTATTCATCCCAGACACACTTTGAGGATCTCCACCTTCGTCAAATTATTCTAACCCATACTTTTTAAAGATTCTTCAAATGTAGTAGTATCTTTGATATTGACCGTCTCTGCTAATGTTGCATCTATATACTTGGCGTTTGGACACTTCAGCCTTGTAGACCTCCTTCGTTGCGGTTTTGATGCTTCATGAAATTTTTTTCCAACAAATCTGGAGTTTTACCAGTTTCAGTTTTCCATAAGCTCTTTTTTTTTCTTTTTTTGGAGATATCTCTAGCGTAGGTAATTCAGGTTCTCTTCTTACCTCTTGGGTAGTTTCTATCTTGTTTTTTTTTTTTTTCAAGTCTTTGTAGCTCTTGCTCCAATTTCCTTGAATCTGGTAGGGAGACTTTATTGTACCAACATGTTGGTGCTTCATTAAGTATCACATAAGTTGTCCCCACTGACATGACATATATTGACTCTAATCTTCTTCTTACCATGATTCGCGAGTTTGTTGCTTTCAAGCTTTTGATATACCTTAATATCATTCAGCCCAAACACAACATAGTTTCCTAAACCTGTTAATTGCGACATAGATAATAAGTTCTTATTTATACCTAAAATATGGTAGACATTCTAAAGTTTCACTTGTATTAAGTTGTGATGAGGCATGAATACCGTCTTGTCAATGTGAGTTATTGACATTCTTAAATTATTTGCAATCACCAGTACTCGTCCACCTTTATATTCACTCATGTTGATAAGTTTTTCCTCATCACCAGTCATGTGATTAGAACATCATGAATCAACGATCTAATTATGTTCATAATCGATTAATTTCTCACTTATAATTGCAAGGGCAAGTTCTCGTTCTTTGTTAGAGTGACAGGTAACGAGCTCCTCTTGTTGATTGCTTTCTTCAACTGCATAAGAGGTATCTTCTCCTCCTCCTCCTCTTCCTCTTCCTCCTCTTCTTCTTCTTCTTCCTCTTCCTCCTCCCTCTCCTCGTCCTCTTTCTCCTCCCTCTCCTCGTCCTCTTCTTCTTCCTCCTCCTCCTCTTCTTCCTCCTCCTCTTATTCCTCTTCATCTTCTTCTTCTTCCTCCTTCTCCTTTTCTTCCTCCTCATCATCCTCTTTCTCCTCCTCTTCTTCCTTCTCTCTCCCTTCTCTTCTTCCTTTTCTTATTTTTTCTCTTCTTCTTCTTCTTCTTCTTCTTCCTCCTCCTCCTCTTCTTCCTCTCCTTCTTCTTCTTCTTTTTCTTCTTCTTCTTCTTTTTCTTCCGCTTCTTCTGCTTCCTCTTTCTCTTCTTCTGCTTCCTCTTTCGCTTCATCTTCATCGTCTTCTTCTTCTTCCTCTTCCTCTTCTTCTTCTTCCTCTTCCTCTTCTTCTTCTTCTTCTTCTTCTTCTTCTTCTTCTTCATCTTCCTCTTTTTCTTCTTCCTCTTTTTCTTCTTCATCTTCCTCCTACTCCTCTTTCTTCTTCTTCTTCTTTTTCTTCTTGATTGCTACGTTACCTTCAGCTTTCTTGTATCAGTAGTCTCTAGTGTAGTGTTCTTTCTTTCCCTAATTATAGCACTTCTCTATTTGTCTGTTGTTGAAGCCTTTCTTCTGATCTGTTTGTTTTGTCGTTAACTTCTTTGATGTTGATTCTTTTAGTTTCTCCATGGCTGTGAACTTATCTCCGCTTCTTCTCCTCCTCTGTCTCCTCTTCCTCCTCCTCCTCCTCCTCCTTCTTCTTGATTTCTACATTACCTTCAGCTTTCTTGTATCAGTAGTCTCTAACGTAGTTTAATTTCTTTCCATAATTGTAGCATTTTTCTATTTGACTGTTGTTAATGCCTTTCTTCTGCTTGTTTTGTCGTTAACTTCTTTGATGCTGATTCTTTTAGTTTCTCCATGGCCGTGAACCTCTCTCCGCTTTTTTTTTTTTATAGTGTTGTCTTTAGCTGAATCATGCATTCTCTTCATCTTTAATAAGACTTTTTTTAAAAATTTCTTTAATAAGACTTGATAATGGTTTCGCTAAGTCTTCTTCATTTTTCAAAAAAAAAAATTCAACTCAAATAAAGTTGGTTCTGTGGCCCACCCCCGTGTGGATGTAATTATGCCTTTATACTTCGGTCTTAGACCATGAAAAATTATTCTTCTCATTATTGTCTCCATCATAGCATTTCCTGGATCTAATTTTGATATTTCATAAGATAGAAATTTTTACCTTTGAGAAGTATTGACTGATCGTCATATTTTGTTGTGAGATTGACAAAAACTCATTTTCATAATTCCTGACTGAGAAAGTAATATTGCATTCTCGTGCTCCATGATTCGTAGTTGTTTACGTTGAGCTTCTGAACTTTATTGAGAGTGCTTGAAAAATACGTCATTTTTTATATGTGTCTCGTGATTTTTAGTCTCCAATAGTAGCTTGTAGGATCTCCTTTCCTTTGAGTTATTACCTTTCTTTATTATCCACCAAGCTCTGAGTCTTGTGGATAAAGAAAGATAGCAACTCAAAGGAAAGCAAATCCGACAAGCTCCTATTGGATACTAAAAACCACGAGGCACTTATCAAATGACAGATTTTGCAAGCACTCTTAATAGCTTCGAGAAGCTCAATGCAACAAACTACGAATCATGAAGCACGAGAATGTAATATTACTTTCTCGGCCAGATGGGATATCATCGGTGGATCAAACACCATATCACCAAGAGATGCTGAAGCAGCAAAAAGTTTGAAGGTCAAAGATGGAACGAACATGTTTGTTCTCAGTGTAACAATTGGGGATGAGTTCTTGCAACAAATTAAGAATTTGGAGATGGTCACAATCAATTTCTCACAATTTGAATTTTATTATTGTAAAGTATGGACCCGCTCCGGGCATATAATTCTTACACATAATATTTCTTGCACTCACATTTATTTCTCACTCTCTTGCTTGCTTACTTTCTTGCTTTCTTACTTACTTGCTCTCTTACTTGGTTGATTACAACACAAATGAACCACCTCTATTTATAGGTGGTGATGAAAGAATCTAGCTAAAGGGTATTCTACTACATTCTAGAATGGTCTTCTAACTACCTAATTCTGAAACTACATTTTCTAGAACATTTTTAGACTTTTCTCCCTATAATACTCATTCTAGCGATCTTCCTTCATTTCTTTACAACTCTTAAATATTCTAGATTCTTTTTTTAAACGTCTTGGATATTAATAAAGTTGGTAATGAATTCTTAACATGTAGTTGAAAATTCGACTATCATTTATAGTATTTATTTATGCAATTTTTCTATTTCTAAATAACGAAAGATTTATAATAGTCAAACTTTAGTTAACAGTAAAATAAATACACCATGTGTTTCAAAAAGAATGGTCTCCTTTCCTTTTTAGTTTGTTTAAAAAAGAATGATCTCTTTCTTTTTTTGGTAACATTTTAGTTTCAGTTTTCCACGTGACATGTTTAAGACCACAAGATTAAAGGGCAATTTTGTATATTTGACATAACTTTAATTTAGGAATACAAAATTCAAAAGTCTTATTTATTTTCTTAAACTCTGTGTCAAGTCAAACTAGGTCACTCTTTTTTAAACGGAGGGAATATAATTAGATAAAAATGCTAACTCAAATGTAGAGCCATCAAAACAGGCTTAGCCCATGGAGCCAGACCAACCCAACCCGTTATTGGGGTAGGGTTGGGATAGAATTTTTCAAACCCATTTAAAACTAGGGCTTATAAGCCCGATCCATATAAGTCCTTGGCCCTTGATACTTGATCGGGGTCGGGCCGTGGTCGGCCCATGGGCCAAAACATTTTATTTAAGGGTAACTTACAATAATCTTACTAATATATAATCTAATTACTTAAATACACGCTATGTTGTAATATTATGAATCTTACAAGATTTTGGTGCGTCCAGATACATGTATCTCGTAATATATGGACTCAAAATTATGTTAATTTGTTCTAGATACACTCTATCCAAGTAGATTCGCATGTATCTAGGATACATAGACAAATCTCGCGCCTTCGCCTCACTCCCTTCTTGTTTGTCACTCTCTTATCGTGCTCACATATCTAGTATGTGCGATACATGTTAATTACACTAGATTTTTTGCTAGTGCTATTGAAACAACACCATTGTTTGTCATATTTGATTTTAAAATTTTCTCATTTTCTTGATGTTATAGAATTATAAGTTTGAAAAGAAAACAAGAAGGGCTAGCCCGCCTCAGCTCTCGGCCCTTCTAGGGTTAGGTTGGGTTGGCTTGGACCAGGTGGGTCTGGGTCGATCCTTTTTGACAACTCTACTTTATGTCCACTTTAAAAGGATAAAAATGTTGAATCTATCATTTTTTGTTGGAGGTTTGTGCTTATAAATACAAACTAGTATTCGTTTCCGTGCGTTGCGCGGATATTTTTAAAAATCATAATTTTAAAATGAAAATTATTTTATAAATTTTATTATTCACTGATTAATATTTTATATTTTGTCAATCACATGTTTCGATATAGTGCAACCTCCTCATATATATCCGCGTGATACATAGTTAGTATCAAAGAATACGAAAAATTTAGGCACTACAAAAAATAAGAATAATGCATATTTTATAAATAAAAAAAATTGATATAAAAGATCATTTTGAGTAAAATTAAAATTATCCGCGAAGAGAGTAAATGAAAAAAAGTGAGAATAATATTAATTTTTAAGTCTTCTTTTATGATTTAAAATAATGTAAATCAAACTTAAAACTACTCCACATTTTACTAATGTTCTATTTTTTTTTATTAAAGAAGTAGAACAAAATTTGAAATATATTTTTAGTTTCTATCATTTTGATTAAATTAATTGTGTTCTAAATTATTCAAATTTTGTTCATAACGTTATTTTTTGTTAAATGTATTCTAATTTTAAAAATATTTATCGATATAGATTTTTCAAAAAAACCATTTGATGTGATTTGTTAGTTTTATTTAATTAGTAAATTTATTTTTTGAGAAAATCCAAATTATTATTAATGTATAACTATCCGTCTTTTTGACAGTTTTATTTGATAAATTTTGTATTAAATTTGTGAAAATTAGTACAAAAGAATTAACACGCCTCTCATAAGCCAAAATACGTTTAAATTGCTTAATAATTATCATCACTATAACATGTGATGAAAATTAGGAATGTATTCATTAAGTTTTTATTTTATATATGAAAAAAATATCTATACATATGTAAGTTTGGGGGTTATTTAGTCTTCACCTTTGCTACAAAGCATTTCTCGAAGATTTGACATCTTAAACCTCTTGTTGATATGAGCCTTGAACACATTTTTGTAATCAAAAGAAAATCAAATATTTCATGATTTCATAATATGCATATAATAATTGCTTCTTATTTTCATAAAAATATAGTTTACATCCATCATATCTCTACCTAAAACGCATTACATTAATTATGTTACGTCTCCTAGTTTATCTTTTAACCTCTACCAAGATAACATAAAACCTTAGATAACTTTAGTCTAATTTTTATATCCAAATTTAGTATACCTGCATGAATTTTGAAGAAAAAAAAATTACAAGTCATTTAGTAAACTTTATGCCAAAACACGTATTGCTCGTAGTGTTGCATAAGTTTTTGTTAAATATCTACTATCGTTTTAATTTTTGAAAAACGGAGATAATAAAATTAAACAAAAAACATGATTAAGCTATTACAAAATCCAAAGTGATATTAAACAATAATACTTACCTCTTTTTCCTCAATAAAATCATCTTATTAAACAAATAGATTTCTGTTAGGCTTCCTCTTAAAGCCTGTGTGAGAAAAATTACAAAAAATTAGACATGAAATTAGTATTGATGTAGATAACAAAAAGTCAGTTTGGAGAGAGTAATCCATTGATGCATATACTTCGTTAGTCGATTTCTCTTATGCTTGATCAAATATATCTACTACTCCATAAGTTGATGTATCACTGTATTATACGTCTCTATATGATATAAAGAAAATAATATACATAAAAAAAAATAATCAGAAAATTCACCTTCACGTCATAAATTTCTTCTTCTTCATGCATACCAAAAGTGTTAAATTTTGTGTTAGAAAAGAGATAAAAATATTACGATTTTGTTGATTCTGATGTTCATACATTTGCTTCAATACGTATTTTAAAGAATTAGTTTTAAGAGGGTGCGGAGTAGTAGTTTTAAGAGGGTGTTTTCAAATGATAAGGCTAGTTATTTTTTGAAATTCAAATTTTAAATTATTTTTTTGAATTTTTATAACTTTTTTTCAAAATTGCAAACTCTTATGTGAAATGAAAACTGCATTTTTTAAAATTTAAAAGAAGTGGAAGAAAATGGGATGATGGGGTTTCATCCGTCTTTTTTTAAAAAAAATCTTTTTCTATTTTTTATTTGACTTTTTAAAATGCAAAAATTGTGGTAACTATATTGAGAAAAAAAACAGTTGTAGAAAAACGTAGTTGTAGTTTTTTTTAAAAATATTTTTAAATTTAACTTATTTTTAAATTTTAAATTTTATTTTTCAAAATTGAATAATTGAGAAATTTTATGGTGTTGTACATAGATAGATGTATAGATTGGCAAAACATGTTTGATTGATTATTACAAAGCGTGCTTTTAAGCATTAAATTATATCCCCTCACGTTTCACTCTATATAGTAATTCCCTCCTAGTTTATGATATTACAATTATCTCTCAGATTTTATTTTATTTTAATAAATTTTTTTACTTATTTTTCATCAATGTAAATAAAATAAAAATTGACAAATATACCCTTATTAAGATTAAGTTCTTTCAATTAATTACTTCTATCCAAATATCATAATTAGCAAATTCCTAAAAGGGCAATTATCCTAAAACAATATTGATCTCAAAAATTGTTTTGTGGAATTGATCTTTATTATCACTAGAGTTTGGAGAATTAGGAGATATCCCAAATCTCATTCTCACGTCAGAAAATTATATATAGGAATTTCTTCTTTTTTTATTTTATTTTATTTTTAAAGAATTTTCTAGGCATGATATTTCTTATAGAAATAATTGCTTGAGAGAATTTAATATTAGAAAAGGGTAGATTTATCAAACAAGTATAGTCAATATAAGGGAGGTAAGCTAATATTATAAATCACAAGGAATTTAATTGTGATAGAGCGAAATGTGAGGGAAGCCTGTAAAATTATCCCTATAATTTTAGTATGACAAAGATATATTCACCGAATTAAGTCCTCAATATTTATGTTCTTTACTCGAAAGGAGAAGTTAAAGGGGGGGGGGGGGATTAACCAAATTAAGTCCTCAATATTTATGTTCTTCACACAAAATGGGAAGTTAAAGAAGAAGAAAAAATTCACCGAATCAAATCCTCGTTGTTCATGTTCTTCACTCGAAAGAAGAAGTTAAAGAAGAAGAAAAACACAACGAATTAAAGAAGAAGAAAAATTCCTTGAATTAAGTCCTTAATGATCATGTTCTTGACTCGAAAAGGAAAGTTAAAGAAGAAAAAAAATTCACCGAATTTAGTCCTCAATGTTCATGTTCTTCACTCGAAAGGGGAAGTTAAAGAAGAAGAAAAGTTTCACCGAATTAAGTCCTCAATCTCATGTTCTTTACTTGAATTGGGAAGTTAAAGAAAAAGAAAAATTCACCGAATTAAATCCTGAATGTTCTTGTTCTTCACTCAAAAGGGGGAGTTAAAAAGAAAAACAAAATCACCGAATTAAGTCCTCAATGTTTATGTTCTTCACTTGAAAGGAGAAGTTAAATAAGAAGAAAAAATTCACTAAATTAAGTCTTCAATGTCATGTTCTTCACAAAGGGGAAGTTAAAGAAGAAGAAAAATTTACTGAATTAAATCCTCAATGTTCTTGTTCATCACTCGAAAGGGGAAGTTAAAGAAGAAAAAAATTCACTAAATTAAGTCCTAAATGTTTATGTTCTTCACTTGAAAGGGGTAGTTAAAGAAGAAGAGAAATTCACCGAATTAAGTCCTCAATGCTTATGTTCTTTACTCGAAAGGGGTAGCTAAAGAAAAAGAAAAATTGTCGCCAGTGTCCCCAGATTCTTTGAATGTCTTGGCATTCTTAATTCGCTGCAAGAACTCATCATCAATTGTTAAACTGAGAACAAACATAGCCTTTCCAGCTTTGACCTTCCATTTTTTGTTGCTTCAGCATTTGTTGATAGTATGGTGTATGATCCACCAATGATATCCTATAATTCATGGTCGATAAAGTAATATTGTATTTTCGTGCTTCATGATCCATAGTTGTTTACGTTGAGCTTCTCAATGCTATTGAGAGTGCTTGCAAAATCCGTTATTTGATAAGTGTCTCGTGATTTTTAGTCTCCAATAGTACCTTGTAGGATCTCCTTTCCTTTGATTTACTACCTTTCTTTATTATCCACCAAGCTTTGATACCACTTATTCAAAGCCTGGTGGATAAAGGAAGATAGCAACTCAAAGGAAAGGAGATCCTACAACCTATTATTGGAGACTATAAATCACGAGGCACTTATCAAATGACGTATTTTGCAAGCACTTTTAATAGCGTTGAGAAGCTCAATGCAAACAACTACGGATCATGGAGCACAAGAATGCAATATTACTTTCTCGCCTAGGTGTTATGGGATATCATCGGTGGATCAAACACCACATCACCAACAGATGCTAAAGCAACAAGAAGTTAGAAGGTAAAAAATGGATGGTCATGTTTGTTCTCAGTGTAACAATTCAGAATGAGTTCTTGAAATGAATTAAGAATTTGGAGACAGACACAATCACTATCTCATAACTTGAATTTTATTATTGCAAAGTAAGGACCCGCTTCGAACTTACTATTCTTAGACACAATATTTCTTGCACTCACACTCTGACAATTCTCTCTTATTTCTCACTAACTTGTTGTTTGCTCTTTTGCTTGCTTACTTTCTTGTCTTCTTACTTACTTGCTTTCTAACTTGGTTGGTTACAACACAAATGAACCACCTCTATTTATAGGTGGTGATGGAAGAATCTAGCTAAGGAATTTTCTACTATATTCTAGAATGGTCTTTTAACTACCTAATTCTAAAACTACATTTTCTAGAACATTTCTAGACTTTTCTCTCTAGAATACTCATTCTAGCGTTCTTCCTTCATTGCTTTACAACTCTTGAATATTCTAGATTCTTCTTTAAAACACTTGAATATTAATTAAGTTGGTAATGAATTCTTAACATGTAGTTGAAAATCCGACTATCATAGTATTTATTTATGCAGTTTTTCTATTTCTAAATAACGAAAGATTTATAATAGTCAAACTTTAGTTAGCACTAAAACAAATATAATTAGATAAAAATGCTAACTCATATGTCCACTTTAAAAGGATAAAAATGTTGTTCAACATTTTCTGTTGGAGGTTTGTGCTTATAAATACAAAAATATATAGATTAGTAAAACTTGTTTAATTGATTATTACAAAACGTGCTTTTAAGCATTAAATTACATCCCTTCACGTTTCACTCTATATAGTAAATCCCTCCTACTTTACGATATTGTAATTATCTCTCTTATTTTAAATTTTTGTAATAATTTGTTTAACTTATTTTTCATTAATGTATATAAAATAGAAATTGACAAATATACCCTTTTTAATATTAAATTCTTTCAATTAATTATTTCTATCCAAATATCATAATTAGCAAATTCCTAAAAGAGCAATTATCCTAAAACAATATTGATCTAAAGAATTGTTTTGTGGAATCGATCTTTATTATCACTAGAGTTTGGAGAATTAGGAGATATCCCAAATCTCATTCTCACGTCTACAAATTATATATAGGAAGTTCTTCTTTTTAAATTTAATTTTATTTTATAAGAATTTATTAGGCATGATATTTCTTATAGAAATAATTGCTTGAAAGAATTTAATATTAGAAAAGGGCAGATTTATCAAACTATATTTTATTTATATTAATGAAAACAAGTAAAGTCAATATAAGGGAGGTAAGCTAATTTTATAAATCATGAGACATTTAATTGTGATAGAGCGAAATCTGAGGAAAGACCTCTGAAATTATCCATATTATTTTAGTATGACAAAGATATATTCAACGAATCAAATTCTCAATGTTCATGTTCTTCACTCAAAAGGAAAAGTTAAAGAAGAAAAAAATTCACCAGAATTAAGTCATCAATATTCATGTTCTTCACTCGAAAGGAGAAGTTAAAAGAGAATTTCTTTTTACTGAATTAAGTCTCAATGTTCATGTTCTTCACTCGAAAGAGGAAGTTAAAGAAAAAGAAAAACACAACGAATTAAGTCCTCAATGTTTATGTTCTTCACTCGAAACGAAAAGTTAAAGAAGAAGAAAAATTTCCTGAATTAAGTCCTTGATGATCATGTTCTTCACTCGGAAAGGAAAGTTAAAGAAGAAGAAAAATTCACCGAATTTAATCCTCAATGTTCATGTTCTTCACTCGAAAGGGAAAGTTAAAGAACAAGAAAAATTTCACCAAATTAAGTCCTCAATATCATGTTCTTCACTTGAATGAGGAAGTTAAAGAAGAAGAAAAATTCACCGAATTAAATCTTCAATGTTCTTGTTCTTCACTCAAAAGGGGAAGTTAAAAAGAAAAAAAAATCACCGGATTAAGTCCTCAATGTTTATGTTCTTCACTTGAAATGGGTGCTTAAATAAGAAGAAGAATTTACCGAATTAAGTCCTCAATGCTTGTGTTCTTCACCTAAAAGGGGAAGTTAAAGAAGAAGAAAAATTCACTGAACTAAATCCTCAATGTTCTTGTTCATCACTCGAAAGGGGAAGTTAAAGAAGAATTTTTTTTTTTACCGAATTAAGTCCTCAATGTTTATGTTCTTCACTGAAAAGGGGTAGTTAAAAAAAAAATCATCTAATTAAGTCCTCAATGCTTATGTTCTTTACTCGAAAGGGACAGCTAAAGAAGAAGAAAAATTCACCAAATTAAGTCATCAATATTTATGTTCTTCACTCGAAAGGGGAAGTTAAAGGAGAAAAAATTTCACCATATATATTAAGTTCGTTTATATTCTTCACTAGAAAAGGGAAGCTAAAAAGGGAAAAGAATTCACCGAATTAAGTCTTCAATATTCACATTCTTCGGGAGAAGTTAAAAAAAAAAAGATTCATCGAATTTAGTCCTCAATATTCATATTCCTCACGGAAGTTAAAGAAGCAGCAAAGAAAAGAATAAAAACTGCACCCCACCCCCAAAACAAAAAATAAAAGTAAAATAATAATAATAATAATAATAATAATAACAACTATTATTATTATTATTATTATTATTTATGCAATATTTCTATTCTTAATAACAAAAAAAAAATAACATTTAAACTTCAGTCAACAGTAAAATGAATTAGTTAGATAAAAATAATAACAAATACGTCCACTTTTAAAGGATATAAAAATCAACATTTTCTATTAGAGTTTTAATAAATACAAATATACAAATTAAAAAAAAAACACTAATACTAATATTTTAAGCATTACAAATTAACATTTTTTTAAAAATAATTCACATTAATATTTTACTATGACAATTGACAAACTATAATTATATTTTTCAATTTAATTTAATTAAAATTTCCATCATGGCCATGTACTCCACATTGGCGCCAACTTTATATAACTCTATAAAGCCTAAACCACGTAAAGAGACGGTTTAATATTTTTTCACATAAATAAGGAAAAAAAAAACCGTCACATAAACCTCGCTCTTTCACAACTTGTTCCAAACACAAACAACTTTTAATCAACAAAAAGAAAAAAAAATTCCACAAAAAGAAAAAAAAACCCTAGTTCTTAATTCTAATTTTTTTTGTGTGACAATATCATGAGTTCTACTCACTCGATCAAGCAAGAAATCATAGATGTGGATGATATAGATGATGAAAATACAACAATGATTTGTGTAAGTAGTAGTAGTGGAGGAAGAAAAGGAAGTAATTTTTCGCGATTTTTCGATAGTGATAGTGATGATGATGATAATAATGATAATGATTTGAGACCGAGTCCGTTGAAAAAGATGAAAGTTGAAGCGGCTTTGCCAGTGGGATTTCTTGATCCACTTCCACCAGAAGAGCGCATGGCTTTTAACCGGTCACTTGAAGTTGTTGTAAGGAATAATGAATTTGGAGTGGGTACGGAAAAAGTTGTTGTTACATCTAATAAGCAGTTTTGGAAAGCTGGTGATTATGAAGGGATTGATGGTGGTTTTGCTGCTGGTCATGCAGGTAATGTTTTGAATATTATTTGCTAATTCATTATTTCGTATTTCGTACTTTGGTGAAGTCAGATTTTTTGTTGAAAGAAATCAACAACAACAATAATGTACGTTGTTGTTTGATCTTACAAGTGGGGTATAGAGGAGACAAAGAGACTGTAGTTGTCTAATCTTACAATTGGGGTATAGAGAGACAGAGACGGTTTCGAGAGAGTTGACTTTAAAAATAAAAAATATTACAGTAACTGCAACAAATAGTAGCAAATTGAGGGACAAGAGCAATACTAACATGAAAAATTGACCATAACTACAACAAAATAGTAGGCTAATTAAAGTACAAGAAACAACAGATAGTAGCAGAAATTGAAGGACAAGAACTAGAAGAGTAATAGTAATATGAAAAATATAATTGACCGTAACTACAACAAAATAGTAGGCTAATTGAAGTACAAGAAACAACAGATAGTAGCAGAAATTGAAGGACAAGAAGTATAAGAGTAATACTAATATGAAAAAGTAACATGATTGAACATATAGTATATATGTACAATTTCTTTTAGACTATCTATACAAGAGTAATCTTTCAACAAAACCTTGAATAAAAGACATAATATTTGTTAAGTTTATATTTTCACTAGGATATATTGTTAATTGGAACTGATGGATGCTAATTAAAGACATTATATTTGTAAAGTTTTGGAAGTTTGCATTGATAAGAAACTCTTGCATGAATGAAGTAAAAGATATTGTAAGTCTTTCCTTGTTTCCTTCCTTTGTTGCTCAATATGTAAGATTTGAATTTTGCAGTAAAGGGAAGAATTTTTGGACATTGCCACATATATATGTAATTGAATCTAATTGATGTCTTTCTTGAATAGTTTTTGCACAATGTAGCTATTATAAATAAAGGGACACTAACAATTGAGATTTATATAGCTAACCGTAACTTGCTTGGGATTGAGGTGCAGTTGTTATTGTTGAGAATAACTCTTATACTATCAATGTTGGAGAAGTATATTTTGTGATACCATTCATACATGTAATCCTGTTGATTGATTTTTAAGGTTTAGATGTATAATATGTTCGATCTTAGGATAAATAACTCCTCATTCTATTATATCAGAGTTAGCATTAACACATTGTCAGTAACGCTTACTTATGAGAGTGAGAATGGTTTTTATCAAAGGTGGGCTCTGATATGATCTTGTGAAAGAATATGAACTAACGCGTGAATAGAGTAATTCAAGACAACTATAAACCCTTTGAAAATTATTACACAAGTAAAGTGAGACACATATAATCTCTAACAATTCGTATGTGCAGAAGGCATGGATCATGTGAGAGTTCATCCAAAATTCTTGCATTCAAATGCCACCAGTCATAAATGGGCTTTGGGAGGTAAACTTTGTCTCAAAGCTTGATCCTTTTTTCACTTTCATGTTCCTCAATTCCATTTGGAAGATTTCTCTTTGTTGATATTTTCGCGATCTTGTTCTTTGCACCAGCTTTTGCTGAGCTTCTTGATAATGCTATGGACGAGGTACACGTGCTGTAATAATTTCCTGTTCCTTTATGTCCTTCTCTGTTCTCCCTCCTTCCGTTTCTTTAAAATATTTTCCCTCCAGGTTTGCAATGGAGCTACCTATGTCAGTGTAGATGTTCTTGACAATAAGAAAGAGAAGGGTAAAATGATATTGGTTGAAGGTTTATTCATCGACTCTCCTTGTATATCTTTTCTTTAGTCGTTGGTTATTTGGATTCTTAAAGAGTTTTTGGGAGATTTCGCGTTCTTGTTCTAAGGTCGAATCTTGAGCTAATTCTTTCACAATTTGGACTACAGATAATGGTGGTGGAATGACTCCTGATAAAATGCGCCAGTGCATGTCTCTCGGATACTCAGCAAAAAGCAAATTAGCAAATACTATAGGCCAATGTGAGTTTATATCTGTTGTAACAAGCAAATTACCATCTTTGTTCTGTTATTCAGCTGTGCCTAAATAAAATTCTTGGAATGCAACTGTTTTGATTATTTTGTATCTGTTTTGCAAGATGGAAATGGTTTCAAAACAAGTAGTATGAGACTCGGGGGAGATGTGATTGTGTTCTCGCGTTGTCAGGGAAAGGACGGACTAAGGTACTTTTATGATTGCTAGTTTATAATATAGTTCTCTTCCTAACGATTGATTTAGCATCGGAATTATAAAAGTAATGTATTGTTTTTATTTTGTATAGCACAACACAAAGTGTTGGAATGTTGTCATATACATTTTTAAGGAGCACAGGAAAAGAAGATATCATTGTTCCTATGGTATGACTTAGCTTCCTGGCCACTATGATTTATCATATTCTTGTAAAGAGGATCTGTATTCGTAAAACATTTAATACGGTTTTTGTGTTTGGCAATGTGAAGATTGATTTTGTAAAGAGAGGAGAAATTTGGGAAATGTTGGTTCGATCTTCAGCTGATGATTGGAAAAGAAATTCAGACACGATTGTACAATGGTCTCCGTTTGAAAGTGAAGAGGATCTCTTCCTGCAGGTAAACTGAGGAGTTATCTTCATTTCTGGTGCGTATTTCTGCTTTTACGTGTACTACTATATGTGTTCCTAATGTTATCGTTCTTCTTTGTTGTAGTTTGAATTGTTGGATAATCAAGGAACGCGAATTATCATATACAATCTCTGGGAGGATGAAAAAGGAGACACTGAACTTGATTTTGATACCGATCCACATGTAGTATTCTGTTTTTTTTTTTTTCTTGAATTGCATACGCCATAACCTATGATCAGTTTTTCTAACTGTTGGATGTTTTCTATTTCTTCAGGACATTCAAATCAAGGGTGTTAGTCGAGACGAAAAGAAGATTGAGATGGCAAAAATATATCCTAACTCCAGGCATTTTCTAACTTATCAACATTCTTTAAGGGTAAATATTCACGTTCATTTTGTTGGTTAGTACTTTAACAAGGTGTAGGAAAAAGTACAACAAAATCGCGTTAAACTAAATTTGATTGTGTTTACAGAATTATGCTTCAATTTTGTATTTGAGGCTTTCTCCTGGATTTCGAATCATTTTGCGTGGGAAAGATGTTGAGCATCATAATTTGGTTGACGATATGAATCATGCCAAGAAGAATACGTACAGACCTCAACCCATTGGTGATGAAACATCCAAGGATCCAAATGTAACCTCTTTTTTTCTTCTAAAGTTTCAAGCTTTGATGATTTTAGATATTTTTCAACACTTTTGGCTTTTCTAACAATTACTGGCTTTCTCATAATAGGCGGTCGCTGTGGTAACTATTGGTTTTGTGAAGGATGCAGAACATCACATCGATGTTCAAGGTTTCAACGTTTATCACAAGAACCGGCTAATTAAGGTTAGCTTTCCCTCACTCAACGCATCATAATATTGGCGTTGATTTCTCAGATGGTTACTCAGCTAACAGTTATTATGTCAAAAAGTGTTGAGATAAAAACTATAAGTTGAGTAACCACCTGAGAAATCAATATCACCGCCTGGAGTAGGCCTTGGGTAAATCAACTATCTATATATATGTCAGTAGTTGGACTAATACGCTTAAGTTTAGCTAATGCGTGCAGTATTCTTCTTTTCAATTGCTCTGCTTAGCTGATGTATTCCTTTTTGTCAGCCTTTTTGGAGGGTGTGGAATGCTGCTGGAAGTGATGGTCGTGGTGCGATAGGTACTATTTTCATGAGTAATCAGTGATTCAGTGAAACAACGGTTGATATTATTTTCACCTTCTGTTTTTCTTGTGTGATACAGGCGTCTTAGAAGCTAATTTTGTTAAGCCAGCTCATGATAAACAGGATTTTGAACGCACAATTGTGCTTGCTAGACTCGAGGCACGTTTACAATTTATGCAGAAGCAGTATTGGTATGTTCAACTGATTTGTTCTTTCCAACATTATAAGTTATCTTCATTAACGAAGTTTCATTGAGGAGATTTCTTCAACAGGCGTGATAATTGCCATGAAATTGGTTATGCTGATCGTCGAAATATAAAGAACAGTGTCTCTTCTGAGGAAGAAACAAACACCTCTGCTAAAAGCAACTCATGTTCCCGATTTTCATCCAATGTCCATACAAACAGTCGTAATGTCCATACAACTAGTCGTGATGTCCATACAACTAGTCGTGATGTCCCTACAACCAGTCGTGATGTCCATACAACCAGTCGTGATGTCCATACAACCAGTCACGACAAATCAAAATCAAAATACACTGGAGGTGAACACAAGACAGGACAAGTTCAGTCTTCGATACAAGCAACAAACCAGACCATGTGGAGAGAGTTATCAAATAGGCAAACTCATCAAATTCCAACAAATTTGGGTGTGAAGGTAATACAAATACACCTTACTACTCAAAGATCATGCTTTTTTTTCTAAGTCTGTTGGATAACTCTCTTCCCTCTTCTCATTTCCGTTATGAACAGATACAAGATACTTCATCCAACTTGAGAGAAGAGAATCACGTTACTAAGGATAGGTCAGTAAATACTGAATAAGTTGAACAATTCATTCTCTTTGCTCACAAATTTTACGGAGTTATATCTGTTTACTTCCTGCAGTTTACAACAGGCTTTACGCGATCTGCAGTATGAAAAAAACAAGAATAAAAGTCTAGAAGGACAAGTAAGTGGTGATTGATATACGATATCTTTGTCCCTCGTATAACACAGTTTTTTTAATCGTCTAATCGTGCATACTATCAGCTTAAAGCAGCACAAAGGTTGATAACAGATTTGAACAGCAATCACGACAATTTAGCTCACATGCTATTAGAAGAACGAAGACGATCAAGGGTAAAATTGTCATGTTTTTTGCTATTACTAATTTGCCTCCCTCTTAGCTTATGCAAAGACTATGTGACTTTCCCAACTTCATGTTTTTCGCTTTGTTCTGGTTAGGAATCTTCTGTTATCAATGAAGAGCTGCGCGAAAAAGTGAAATTGCTAGAGAGTAGGATGCCATTTACAAGTGTCAAGCGCGAACATTAAGGAAGGATCGATGCAGAGTTCAATGTCTGACTAGTAGCAAGTCAATTTGGACATTGTCATGTTTATTAGCTTTCAGTAATGGCATGTTTTGTGAACAAGTTGGTTGCTTTGCACAGAATGTAAGCTCTCTAATATGCAAAGACTGGGAAAAAATGTGGTTTCCATACTTGCAAGATCTTTAATTGTAATATTCTGTCATGTTACCTTTGCGCGGAGCATAGTAATATTATAGGGGTGGCAAAATTAGCTCAAATACTTGCAAGATCTTTAATCGTAATATTCCGTCATGTTACCTTTGCGTGGAGCATAGAAATATTATAGGGGTGGCAAAATTAGCTCAAACTTATATGTCGTAATATTCTAGGGGTGGCAAAATTGAGCTATGTCGTGTCCAATATGCTCGAATTTTAATGGATTTGGGCTAGAATGATTTTGATGATGGGTTTATTTGGGCTAGCCAAAGTAGATCCATCATAAATCAATAGCCCAATTAGACCCAGCATGATGCGTAATCTTTGACAAAAATGCTTAATTTTGGCTTTTGAGGTTTAACTCTAGATTAAGATTTTTATATATGAATGCTTGTTTAATTTTTTTTTTGTTATCATAGACTGCTATTAATATAGGTTAATATAATTATCACGGAGAAAGGCCAGAATTGTCCCTCAATTATTTGAATTGGTACAAAACTATTTTTCGTCTAGCTTTCGGCTCACAAATACCCCATGTTACCCTTTTGGCTAAAAAATACTCTTATTTCTAACGGCTCACACTCATAAGCTGGATGGAGGGCAATATTATAACAAATTTCATAGTTCAAGAGTTTTTTAGAACTTCTTCATTAAAATAATTTGAAATTACTTAATACATAGGCTCAGATGACCTGATTTTGAGTTTCATAATAAATTAAAAATAAGAAAAAGTTAGTTCTCTACTCTCTATCAGTACGTACCCAAAAAATTCGTGAAGAGTGTCCAAATTAAAGCCAAAATAGAAAGGGGAAAAAAATGTGGCCATGGCCATGGGGAATTGAACTTGAGTGACCAACAATTTTTTGAAAAAATCAAGATATAATGAACTGTAAATCTTGAATGATCACTTCATATGGTTAAAAGTACAAGACTCAAAACAATAGTAATAATTCAAGGAGAATTTGTCCACATTGTCAACACTGAGAGAAAAAAGGTCACCCTTCATTAAAATGTTAGAAGAGGCTACATAATGCAAGATCTACCACCAATTTGGTCATAAAGATGTCATTTTCAAAAGTAAATATAAAAATTATGAAGTAGATGTTCAAGTCGTCAATAGAGAAAAGAAGACAACTTATTTGTGAAAATATACTTTTCAATCAAATAATCTAATTTTTGGAGAAGTGTCAATGATTGTACAAATCACATAACATATGACATAAATCTTTTTAAAAAGTTCATATCTATGAAAAATAAGAAAATCAGAATTAAGAATGATGAAGGAAAAAGGACTTTTGGAATCAAAATAAGTTTAGATATAAAAATAATTACAGATACTCTTTATGTGTGCGTTATTGATAAAAGTTTATTGAGTATTTGTCAACTAATAAAAAAAATTAAACTATTATTTGAAGACAAGTACTGTCGAATCTTTGATGCCACAAAAAACAAGTGATTTTACAAGTTGAAATGAGAGGTATAGCTTCTCATTTAGTTAATCCAACAAAAGATAAACACAAGCCTTGTAGATCAAAGATAAATTGACAGGCTTGTTCTCAAGGTCAATTCCGAGACTACAATATACTACTCCCTCTGTCCCTAATTACTTGTCCACTCTTGAATTGACACACCTATTAAGAAATCAATAATTGACATACTGAGTTTACCATTTTACCCCTATTAATTATGAAATGGATGAATTAAAAACTTAATATTTTCAAGAAGTTCTACCTTTTTCAAAGTAATTAATTGAGGGTATAATAGGTAAAAAAAATTGTCCTTTCTTGATTTGTCAAAATGGACAAGTAATTAGGGACAACTAAAAAAGAAAATATGAACAAGTAATTAGGGACGGAGGGAGTATTTCCAATCCAAGGAAGATTTGTTGTAAATAAGTCTCAAATTATTATAAAAACAAAATAGATAATTACTTATCTCTAAAAGATTATAGTAAATTTATCAATAGCTAGTTTTTAGGATTTCAAATTATTTTGTTAAGTGAATTTAGGGGTTAGGTTTCTACTTTTTGTGATTTGATTTTTTAAATAAATCATTTGCATATTTCTTTTATTTTTAATTAGGAATTGTATTTACGTCTTTGAGTTTGTTAATAAAATAAAATTCCTTTGATAACCTTGCAATATTTTCCTCTGTTATTTCTCTAGTTCATTTGTTAAAAAAAACCAACAACTTCTCATCCACCTTAATTTTAACTTTGGTTTTTTAGACATTATGAGAACTTCAAATTTTCAAGTGTTAGATACAAAAAAAATATAATAATTGACAGATGGATAAGTTTATTAATAGGAAAGAAATAGTTTTTAAAAAAAATTAATTAAACAAATGCAAAAACTTTTATTTGTAATTTTAATTTAAATAATTGTATTATAATAAATTTACTTATAAACATATCTTATTAGAGATGCAAGTGTAGTATTTCCACGATAAAAAGATATCAATATTTGATTTTATAAACAATATAGAAAATATATCAAAAGCTGAATCATATTTTATAAAATATTCTAGCATAATTTAATATATATGAACGATGTTCTTAATAATGAAACCAAAGTAAGAAGAGATGATCGAAATGTGGTTTATTAGACCATAGCATTGGAAATTCCAACAAGGCATTAATACTTTTATATACTCTCTTCATTTCATATAATTACTTGGTTCATATTGATTTAACGACATTTTATTTATAAAAAATAATTTTAGGATTAATGTACTATAGATAGGCTGGCTGTTGGTGTTTGTACTGCTACTAGATCATACTCCCTCCGTCCCTAATTACTTGTCCACTTTTAAATAGGCACATCTATTAAGAAATCAATTAATGACATAGTGAGTTTACCATTTTACCCCTATTAATTATGAAGTGGATGAAAAGTTTTGCATTTTTCAAAGTAATTAGTCATTTAATTGAGGGTATAATAGATTTAAAAAAATTATCATTTCTTGATTTGTCAAAATGAACAAGTAATTAAGAACAAAGAGAGTAATATTTAATACATATTCTTTATTTTTGTCGTTTCAAATTTATGAGCCCAAGAATTTAATTACGTACTTCCACTCATGCTGGCATACTAGATTGTCATAATAAATACTATTAGGTACTCTATTTATTTTTAATTACTTATCCACTTTTGAATTGACACATATATTAAGAAAATAATTAATGACATAGTAAATTTATTATTTTGTCCATATTAATTATAAAGTGAACGAAAAGTTTTATATTTTTCAAAGTAATTAGTCATTTAATTGAGGGTATAATAGATCAAAATAATTGTTCCTTTTTTATTTGTCAAAATGGACAAGTAATTAGGGACAATTATAAAAGAAAAAGTGGATAAGTAATTAGAGACAGAGGGAGTATATTACCACATATTTTTAATTTTACCTAACTTACCTACTGCTATAAATCTCATTAAATTAAACAAAGCAAAAAATTCCAACATCCCTTGATTTTGACATATATGCTTTTTTAGTACTTCATCGTCAAAAAATTTAATATTATTGGTCGATATTTAATTAAGATATAATACATAAATTAGATCCTTAACTTGTTTTCAAATTATAATTTTGATCTTTAACTTTGTGAGTGCACAAATAGGCACTTTAACTATCCAAGACTTAAACAAAAAAACACTCGGATCCTACTTGGCAAAATACGTGAAATACACTCAAATTAGGCGCGTCAGATGTAAAAATTAAGGGGGCAACAGTAAAAAAATATATTGAAAGGACGATTAAACCCTCTTTCTATTTTTTCAACAATTTTCCCCTTTTTTTTGCATTATTTGTTGTTCACTGCAAAATGCAAGTGACATTTAATTAATTTTTTGTTATTGTGAACAAAAATTATAATGAAGTTTTTTTTGGCAAGATGGGTGAGTATACACTTGTAAAAATCGAACGCAATTTAAGTTCAAAGGCTCTCGATCAACGAATCTGATCCACACTTAAGGGACTCCTTACATTTTAATTAGGTATCAGATTGCTACTCAAATTTGACAAAAATATCTGAAAAATTCATTCAGACAATTTATCAAACACTTTAAGTGCACCATTTTACTTAATAATTTTTAGCACTGTATGTTCATTTTTTGGCCTCCAAAAATTCATAATTGTAATTTGCTATTCACTATGACAATCACAATACACAAAACACCTTGTTTTTTCCATTAAGTATTTGACAACTTAAAGCACAAATACAGTTCAAACTAAAGAAAAGAAGGAGAAGTTCATTGATTCTCATGTCTTCCCATATTTATGGGCTATGGGCTGCTCTGAAATAATTTTGTAACAAAAACTTTAGTTTCCTCTAGTGATTCTCATATTAGCTTGATCATTTGACCAACAATATGCATTTTCTTGTTTGTTAAATGTTGAACCTTGATACCTTGACTAAATTGAGGAAGAAGAATAGATAGTCGTTCAAGTATATGAAATTTCAGCACATATGAACAATTTTTTTTTTGATTTGAATAAAAGGGACATGAATTTTAGAATTAAGGTTTTTTTTAGAAGAAAGAGGAGAAGAGCGTACT
The DNA here is from genome assembly GCA_029582725.1 of Solanum chiquidenum. NCBI lineage: Eukaryota > Viridiplantae > Streptophyta > Magnoliopsida > Solanales > Solanaceae > Solanum > Solanum chiquidenum. The sequence goes on along the minus strand of JAJOOS010003031.1, from coordinate 9,931 downwards.
AATTTATTTTTTTCCTAAAAATGAATTTGTTTTCACTTTCACCTTAATCTATATTATAATTTATTTTTATTATTTTTGAAATCTAGGTGTATTTATTTTAGTTAGTTGGCAGCAACTGAGTGGTTCACTTTTCCACATCAGAGCATTTGTATATCACGCGTTTTACCTGAAATATTCGACTGTTTTTTTGTTTAAATTTTGGATAGTTAAAATGTCTCTTTGTGCACTATCAAAGTTAAATGTCAAAGTTATAATTTGAAGTCAAGTTAAGGGTCTTATTTATGTATTATGTCTTTAACTAAACATGAAATTTAAAAAAGAAAAACATTAGCACACATACTAAAAATGTCTTAAAATTCATGGCTTTTAACATAGACAATTTCATGGTTACAAAGATCATGTCAATTGTCATGACAAAGGGCATAATAGGAAGTTAACAAAAGTTTTAATATTTTCGAAGATAGAAATTTTCTCATTCCTTTTTTTTTAACAACAAATTATAAAGGAAAGAGAGTCATAGCCAGAGAGCTCCGGCTTCTTTGAGACGAGGGACAAGAGTGCCATAAATATGAGAAGCCATAACTCGATCCATCGATCCGATTAGTTCACCACCTATGAACACTACCGGTACGGCGGGTGAGTTTCCAAGAAGCTTGTAAAGCGCCCTCTCCATCCCTCTTCCATTCGGGTCTTGGTCTAGCTCGTACACCATCGGGCTTACACCGAGCTCACAAAACAACCTCTTTATTGCATGGCACATGCAACAACTACTCGAGCTAAATATCACCACCGCGCTTCCTGATGCTAGCCTAGCCACCCTCTCCAACGAGTCCGAAGACGATGACCTTTGCCTTGCCCTAGTGTTTTGGTATTGCATTGTCACACTTTTTGTGTGTGTGTGTGTTGATCAATTAGTTGAACATGCACTAGTATTACACTATTGGTGATAAAATTAGATGGACAAAAATATGATCTTACAAAATGTATACAAGGAATTTGAGTTTTGTGGAATATTGATGAGGAAATATTAGGAAGAAATTCAAGGGTATATATAGTGTTTTTTATTTAATTAAGATAAAGTGTTTATTTATTGTTTGTTGGTGCATGGGACATATCGAACTAAATTCTTTTGTTGGTGAAAATGTAATTAAATTTAAGACACTTAAAGTGCTATAGCCGCAAAAAAACGGTTTGATAAAAAAAAGGCTTTAATGGAAGGCGGCGGCTGTGGTATTTATGACTTTAATAAATTATAAACTCAAGGGATTACGTCAATAGCCAAGGTACAAAATAAGTGTGACACAACTTTATTTGTGACCGGTGGTGCTCTTGAGATAACATAATTATCTATTTTGTTTTTGTAATATTGTGAGACATATTTTCAACAAATCTTTTTTTGGATAAAAAATGGTAAATTGTAGTTTTGGTATTTGATCATGTGAACAAATTTGTCAATTTATCTTTGGTTTGCAATGTTAGTATCATCAGTGATGATTTCTATATTTCTAATGGCATCATGCAATAGTTGAACAATCTTTTTACTGAATCACAGCATGTTCCTCCTTAATGTCATTGGAGTGTATATATATATATATATATATGTCAAGGAGTAATTGAGTAGTATTTTTACCGAAGCATTGCTTCTTCCTCTTACCATCATTAGAGTACATATATACTTGATGATATCAAGCAGTACACGTGCATTAATTGTTAAAATTCGAAATGGGTATAAAAGCAAGGGGATAGTCACTCGTAAATAATTTACCTTTTTGGGGTACAAGTGTTCTTTTTGTATAACTTATAGAAATCTCATAGTGTAAAGAGTAAATAACATCATATTCCTAATCTTTTTCTAATTACAATAATCTCTTAAAATTTGTACCTTCCGGATACATTAAATCACCATACGGATCCTTCTGTTGCGCTTAAAAGGGAATAAAATCTGAAAATCCAATTAAATATCATAGATTACGCTTATGTTTCTTCTTACTCTCAATCATACAGAGGCAAATCAGAACAGAACGAAGAAATTCAAATTTTCAAATTGTTCCCCTAGTTCAGCGAAGTAACCTTTCAGATTTGATTCATAAACTTTTATCGAAATTTTGGGTAAGCAGGGTGAGTTATGAAAGATACAAAAGTGATGGAATTGTTGTTGGACAAACGATTCCTTTTGAATCTTTCAAATTCATCGAAGATCCTTTCAATTTAGATTCAAGATTGTCAAAAAATTGAGATTCAAGTTTCTTCTCCCAATTCATCGAAGATCCTTTCAATTTTGATTCAAAATTGTCGAAAATTTTGAGAAGATACATCATGAATATCTTTGCTACTTAGCATTTTACTATTTATGTATCTTGTTTAAATTGGTAAGTATTGTATTTATACTAGATACATTAAATAAGATATTGTTGCCGATAAGATGTTAGATGTGAGATCTATATTTTACTATTTATGTATCTTGTTTAAATTGATAAGTATTGTATTTATACTAGATTCATTAAATAAGATATTGTTGCCCATAAGATGTTAGATTTGAGATCGATACATTACTATTTATGTATCGTATTTAAATTGATAAGTATTGTATTTATACTAGATACATTAAATAAGTAATTGTTGCACATAAGATGTTAGATTTGAGATCGATACATTATTGTGTGGTAGTTGCTATATAATTGATAAATTTAGTATAAATTCGAATTTACATATCATATTCAAAAAAATATTGCATGATACATTGCTATTTATGTATCCCGTTTAAATTAATAAGTATTGTATTGTTACAGGATACATTAAACATGTACTTTTTGCCCATAAGTTGTTTGCTTCGAGATCGATACATGTAGTATAAATTTATATTTATGTATTATTCCCGTATAATTTGATGTAGCTATGTATTATATACAAAAAAAATATGAATATGATAAACAATGATTTAGTTATAAAATAGTATTGCACATACATAACAATCATCTGATCCATAGTCAAAAAATTGAGCCTATTGTTCGTGTTTTTCTGTCAAAAAAAAACTAGAAAGAATAAAATAAATGAAGAACTACTCTTGATTAACTTTAAATCGTTAATTGGATAGAGAAATATTTAAAATTCAAAAAAAGAATGATGGAGGTAACTGGTGATATAGTGGAGTGATTATAGGCATGAAAAAAGGGAGAAAATAGTAGAGTTGGAAGATTGAAAGTCATGTATCTGGAAAGAGAGAATTTGAGAAAAAAGAAAAAGGATTTTTTGTAATTTTTAAAAATGGTAAGAAATAATAGAAGGATGTGTCATTAGGTAATTTTTCCATTCTTTTTCCAAGTATTTTCGAAGTTGGGTCTTATCGTGTTGTCTAACTACTTGTTTCAATGTATGAAAGAATTTTATAATTTGTGGTGACAATGATTTTTAGAGAATTAATACTTTTTAGAATTTTTCAATAAATTAGACAAATCCCAAAAATCAAATGCAATAATCTTCCACTTGGAAAAATAGACACACCATTTCTGCAATTTAGCGTTACATTTTGATATTGATGGAAGGAAAAGTCGTATCATTGTAGAATTTTCACGTCAAGAATTAGAGAAATCAAGGATTTTATTGATGATTAAAATTGTTGAGTACATGCTCCTAATATAGGGAGAGAATTGTATATTCGTAAGTTAACTATACTTTGAGTCCTACTACAATAACTATTACTAATATAATAATATTGTAATTAAAAATAATCTAATCCCAGTCGTAATCTAATTCGAGTCGACTTCAGCTAAAACAATAATACAAGAATTACTTGTTGTATTCATCAATCTTTTTGGTTCCTAGCCTAAAAATGTATAGTTGTTTAAGTTGAAACTCCTCATCTTTTGTTGTTGACAATTAGGTACGTGTTTTGTTCTCTCAAAGTACCTGAGATCCAATTCCTTAAAAACACATCTTTCTCTTCCAGTCATCAATGCTTTCACTATCTTTTGCATCCGTCTCAACCGCTACAACTTTCCCAACAGTATGTTCAGCGCAACAACTACTTTTAGTTGGTTGATTCTCTGTGATGAGATAGGTTAGCCTCATGACCTGAACCAATTGAGATATTTGTGACCTCCATAAGAGGTAGTTTGTAGGATTAAATTTGAGGGAGCAAGCGACAATGAGTTGGTGAAGTGAGGAGGTCGACATAGTGTTGGTAGAAGGGGTCATTGCAGTTGAACGTGTGGTTCTTTTGTTCTTCCTTTTTTTTTATCAGTACACAGAGATCATAAGAGATTTTAAGCTCTGATACCATGTAGAATTCTCACGTCTAGGATTAGAGAAATCAAGAATTGTATTGATGATTAAAATTCTTGAGTACATGTTATATAAGGTGTAGAGTACTCTTAAATTAACTATATTTAGAGTTCTAGTACAATAACCATTACTAATATAATTATACTATAATTATAAATAATCTAATCCTAGTCGTAATCTAATCCTAGTCAACTTCAGCTAGTACAAGAAGTAGCAGCCTAGTCGATATAAGTAGTTTAATCCTAGTGTGATTCTATAACTCTATTGTACACATTGATTGGACTAGGTTGTTCAACATGTTCTATGTCTTCAGTTTTCTTTATCTTCCACAATCAGAACATTATGTTTTCGTTGATTGTCTATTTTAATGATATATTCAATATAATCAAGATGGTGTGTTTGAATGGTAGCAATTATCATATTTGGAGAGGCAAGATGAAAGATCTTTTATTTATCATGAAAATGCATTTAAATGTGTTCGCTTCTAATAAACTTGAGTCAATGAATGATGAGGATTGAAAATTTGAGGACTTATAGGTTTATGACTATAACAAATAATGGGTTGAAGATAATGTTAGAAATGACATTATGAATGATACACATGTTAGAAGTTTATAGGATAATTTTGAGACACTTTATGCTTCGAAGACTGAGTATAACAAGTTATTTCTACTGAAACAATTGATGAATATCATATATAAAGAGGATAATCCTATTTCTGATTAGATAAATGATTTTCAGGGTGTCATGACCAGTTGTCCAAAATAAGTGTAAAGTTTGATGAAGAAATACATGTCTTTGAATTTTTAATATTGTGCCAGAATCTTTTAAAACTCTTCAAATTTCTTTGAGTAATTAGCTCCCAATGGTGTTGTAACTATGGAATATGCTAAGAGTGATTTCTTAAATGAAGAGATGAGAAGAAGATCTACAGACTTATCTTCATCGGTTTTACATTCTGATGTTTTGGTCACTAAAGACACGAGGAAACTAGTTTAGAGGTCAGAATGAGAAAGACAAAAGTAAAGACAAGTCAAAGTTTAAATATAAGAATTTTACATGTGATTGTTGCCACAAAAAATTGGTAAATCAAGAAATATTGATACAAGTACAAGAGAGATATAAGACAACAAAGAAAGATGGTGATAATAAAAATCGTGTTGCTATTGTTACTAAAGGTGATCTTCTTGTTGCTTGTGATGAAAATCACATTAATCTTATTTATGATGAGTCTAGCTAATTTGTGAATTCTGGTGCTACTTCACATGTCACGCCTTTTCTCTTCTTACACTGCAAGTACTTTTGAAATGTTGAAAATGGGCAATGATATTGAGGTTGAGGTAATTGTCATTAGTAGCGTTTTCTTGGAAAGTAACAATGATTTGAGACTAGTTCTCAACAATGTCAAGCATGCTCCAGATATTCGCTTGAATTTGATTTCTATAGAAAACCTTGATGATGAGGGCTATGTTAACACTCTTGGTGCTGGTCAGAGGAATCTTACTAAGGGTTTCAATGATTGTGGCTCGAGGTGAACTGCTATCTAACTTGTTTGTATTTTAGGGCTTTACTTTTAGAGGCTCGGTAATTGGTGGAGAATGATACTTCATTAGAGTTATAGAATAGAAGGCTGAGTAATATGAGTGAGAAGGGATTGATAATTTGGCTGAAAAGAATTTGCTTTCTGGAGTGGAACAAGTAAAGTTGAAGAAATGTGTTCATTATTTAGCCCGTAAATAGAAAAGTATTTATTTTTAGAGTCATCCGCCTTTAAGAAATCTTGATTTTTTGGAGTTGGTATAGTCTGATTTGTGTGATTCTATTAAAGGTAATATCTTGTGGTGGTGCACTTTACTTTGTGACTTTATTGATGATCATTCTCACAAATTTTGGGTATTCTATTTGAAGTCCAAGTTCAAGTACTTGATGTGTTCATGAATTTTCAGGCCTTGATTGAGAGACAAACAAGAAAAATAATTGAAATGCATCTTTTCAGATAATGGTGGTGAATATATTGATCTTTCTGATAAAAATTGTAGAGAGTAGTGTATTCGACATCAGAAAACTATTTCAAAAACTCCTTAACTAAAATGATTTAGCAGAAAGGATGAACATAACTTTAGTTAAGAGGGTTAGATGTTTGTTTTCAAATGCTAAGCAATCAAATTTCTTTTGGACATAAGCACTTAATACTGTTGCCTATATTATCAATTTATTTTTCTATTCTTGCTTTGAATGGTGATGTCCCTGACAAATTTTGATCTGGTAAGAATGTCTCTTATGATCATCTTAAAGTATTTGGGTGTAAAACTTCTATGCATGTTAATCCTAGAGATGAGAGGTCAAAGTTGGATGTTAAAACTAGGAATGTATCTTTGTTGGTTATGATTAAGATAAATTTGGCTATCATTTCTATGATCCTAGAAGCTGTGATATTGCGCTCTTTGAAGATCTTGACAAAACTAAGCAAGTTAATTCTCAGTATAGTGAGAGCTTAGTTGATGTTGATCTAATTCTTTTGCCTATTGCACCTGAAGAAAATCTTCAAAATGAAAATCAAGTTGATAATAAAGATGGTGATCACATTCAGAATGTTCGATCGGTATGATGTTGATGCATCAATGCAAGATGATGTAGTTATTCAATAACCAACTTTATTAATGTTTCAGAGAGTTCTCTCAAAATATTTACTACAGAAAAAATACCTTCGCCTCATTATTTTTCCAATGATTATGTACTCTTAACTGACGGGGGAGAACTTGAGAGTCTTGATGAGGTCATAAAAGTGAAGAAAAAGAAATGTGGTTTGATGTTATCGAAGATGAAATCAAGTCTCTACATAATAATCATACCTTTGATTTGGTTAAGCTACCTAAAGATAGAAAAGCTTTGAAAAACAGATGGATTTTCAAGATGAAACATGAAGTTGGCAACACAATTCCATGGTACAAGGCTAGATTAGCTTTGAAGGAGTTTAAGTAGAAAAAAAAAGTTTATTGTGATGAGATATTCTCTCAGATGTGAAGATGTCATCCATTCATGTGGTTCTAAGCTTGGATGCAAGTCTGAATTTAGAGATTGAGGAAATAATTACTAAAACTATATTTTTTCCATGGCGATATAGATAAAGAATTTATATGGAGCAGTCAGAAGGTTTTGAAGTCAAGAAAAAAAAGAATGATGCTTGCAAATTAAAGAACTTATATGGTCTAAAACAAGATTTCAGATAATGGTACAAAAAAATTGATTCTTTTATGAGTCAGTAGGGCTTCAAGAAAACTTCTTCAGACCATTATGTTTTTGTGCAAAAATTCTCTGATGGTAACTGTATCATTGTTTTGCTTTATGTGATGACATGTTTCCTATTGGTCATATTGTTTGGAGGATTAAAAAGTTGAGTCAAGAGTTGAATGAGTCATTTGCTATGAAAGACTTGGGATCAACAAGGCAGATTTTTGACATACAGATCGTCTGTAACAGAGAGGCCAAGAAGTTGGGGTTATCACAAGAGAAGTCTATTTAGAAAGTACTTTGTAAATTCAGAAAGTACTTCATAGATTTAAAGTGGAAAAAGCTAAAGTTTTCAATACACATTTAGCTATGTACTTTAAATTGAGCACTAAGTATTGTCATTCCAGTGATGACGAGAAGGAAGATATGAAAAAGGTTCCTTATACTTTAGTTGTTGGTAATTTGATGTATGCAATGATGTGTACAAGATCAGATATTTCTCATATTGTTGATATCGTTAGTTGTTTTCTTTCTAATCCAGGAAGAGAGCATTGAGAAACTGTAAAGTGAATTATGAGATATGTTTGTGGAACTTCTAGTCTCAGTTTGTGTTTTGGGACAAAAAAATCTATTTTCTTTGGTTACATTGATTTAGATATTGGTGATGTTGATACTCATAAGTCTACTTCAAGATACTTGATTACTTTTGCAGGGGACCTGTGTCTTGGCATTCTAGGTTGAAAAAAATATGTTGCTCTGTCTACTACAGAAGATGAGTTTATTTTGGTTGTTAAAGCTTGTAAAGAGGTAATCCGGATGAATAGATTTTTTGGGGAACTTGATTGTGTTTAAGAAATGTATGTGCTTTATTGCGGCAATTAAAGTGCTATTCACCTTGGCAAGAATTTTACATTTCATGATCGATCTAAACACATTGATGTGAAATATCATTGGATTCGAGATGTGTTGAATTCTAAGTTTTTAGAACTTAGAAAATTTCATACAGATGATAATGATTCTGACATAATGATTAAAGCTTAGTCAAGAAGAAAGTTTGAAGAATATTACATGATCATCGGGATGACGGTCTCCTCCACATAGTCGGGAGGGGGAGAATTGTTGGATTTTGGGGGTTTTTTTCCCTTTCTATGTTGGTAAATATAAATTTAATTTTGACTAGCCCACTTTTGTTCATAAGCCCAATACTTTATGGTGCAAGACATCTTTTAGGTCTTATTTTAAAAGAAATAAAAAGAGAGATCAGCGTGCAACCACAACAAGAGAGAAAAGTGAGAAAAGAGTACATATTTTTGTACCCCTATTTTCAGCCTTAGCAGCCATTTTCAAATCGCAATTTGCGTTTCATTTCTTGTACGATTGAGCTAATTTTTTGACTGCTCATTTCCTTTCAACTTAATCTTTGATTGAGAATAGAGAGCGGTGGATTTGGAGTTTTGTAGCTCTAGATTTTATCTCGTGAACAATAATTGTGTTTTGGTGATTTTACTCATTTTTACTTCTCTAATATTTGGTGCTATCTTCTAGTAGTTGTTGCTCATTATTTGACACTTATTTGCAGGTCATTTTGGAGAACACATTTATAACTCTTGTTGATTATAATGTAGATTTTATCCCCGTAATTTTTACTCTGCACTCCGAAAATGTTTTCCACGTAATTTTGATATCTCGCGTTGTTGATTTATTTTTGCTTGTCTTGTTTGCTTTTGGTTATATGTCTGCTGCCCCAAACAATGTTTGAGGTTGAATTTGTTTGTCTCATCTTAGTTCAAATAGAAGGAAAAGTTTATATTTGATTTTTGTTCCACTATTGCCATGTCATACACCTTTGTTTGTGCTCGTCTTTCCCAACGTACCACATATTCAAACTGTGTTTTGCTCAATTAACTTTATACAATTATTTAATCATAAAAATAATATGAGAAGCAAATAATAATCTTGACTTAATTTTTTATGACATAGATAAATAAAAAGAAAAAGTTATTTCTTTCGTCCATTTTTATTTGTCATGTTGTGTTTTTTGAAAGTCAGTTTGACTAATTTTAAATTTAAATTAGATTACATTAATTCAATATTTTAAACAATAAATTTAGATATTCAAAAATATACGAAAAGTACTATAACGTGCAATTTTTTTGCATATCAATATGATGAAAAAATGGGAAAAGGCATAAGTACCCCCAGCCTATATCCAAAATCCCTGAGACACACCTAACCTTTACTAAGGTCCTATTACCCCCCTAAACTTATTTTTTTATTAATTTTCTACCCCTTTTTGGCCTACGTGGCACTATCCTTGAAAAAAAAGTCAACATGCGTTGGGCCCACAAAATAGTGCCACGTAGGCTGAAAAGGGGTAAAAAATTATATATAAAATAAGTTCGGGGGGGTAATAGGACCT
>JAJOOS010003030.1:0-116659 GCA_029582725.1 Solanum chiquidenum | reverse complement strand
ATTGAAAAAGAGGTTGACTACTGCCCAGTATTGACTTTACCAGAAGGCACGCAAGGCTTTGTTGTATATTGTGATGTGTCTAGAGTTGGTTTGAGTTGTGTGTTAATGCAAAATGGCAAGGTTATAGCTTATGCCTCCAGTTGAAAGTTCGTGAGAGGAACTATTCAGCCTATGATCAAGAGTTGGTTGTCGTGGTATTTGCTTTGAAAATATGGCGCCATTATCTTTATGATGTTCATGTGGATATGTTCACCGATCACAAGAGTCTTCAGTATGTGTTTAGTAAGAAAGAGAGCTTAATCTCAGAAAAAGGAGGTGGTTAGAATTAGTCAAGGATTATAACATGAGTATTCTTTATCACCCAAGTAAGGCTAATGTTTTTGTTGATGCCTTGTGCAGGTTGTCTATCGGTAGTACCGCCCATTTTCAGGAAGATAAGAAAGAGCTAGCAAGAGATATGCATAGACTTGCACGATTAGGAGTTTGACTAATGGATTCCACAGAAGGAGGAGTAGTGATGATGAATGGGGCTGAATCATCATTAGTGACACAAGTAAGAGAGAAGCAAGACCAAGATCTTATTTTACTTGAATTGATGGAAAATGTTCATAAGCAAAAAGTAATGGTGTTTGAACAAGGGGGAGATGGTGTATTGAGGTACCAACATATATTATGTGTACCAAGGGTGGATGAACTCCAAGAGAGGATCAAGGAGAAAGCTCATAGCTCCATATATTCTATCCATCCGGGCTCCACAAAAATGTATCGTGATTTGAGAGAATTTTATTGGTGGAGTAGTATGAAGAAGGGCATTGCAGAGTTTGTTGCTAAGTGTCCAAATTGCCAACAATTTAAAGTAGAGCACCAAAGGCCCGGGTGGTATGGCTCAGAATATAGAACTTCGGGAATGGAAGTGGGAGATAATTGATTTAACGTATCAGGACACTGCTTCCAGTTCAAGTGCCAACTATCATGAGTAGTAATATAACTCAACTAGAGAGTTGGGGTCGAGTCCCAAGGGAGCGGTTCGTAAGTGAGAATCAATAGTAAAGCAAAAATGTGTTCACGTCAATCATAGTTATAAACATTTACGAGTAAAAACATGATAAATTGAAGGGTGACACAAATGTCAATTATCAAAGGGAGGTTTTGTAATTAATTATCAACTAAAACGACAACCAAAAATGAAAATACAGATATGGATATGGGATTCTTGGGATATGATAGGAATATGGGCCAAGGTAAAAATCGGGTAATTTCCATTGATAGAAAATTGATGTAAATTGGTGACTAAGCTAGACTATAGTGGGGGTAAACTTTCTCTCGAACATTTTACCCCGAATCAAATCGATTTCTCTCAAACACCAATAAGTGGCAATGAAGTACAACATTCGCCTTAGTATATTCAGTCTCTCTAACTGAATGTGTGGGAGAGGGTTTAGGATCTACTCTCTCGAGCTAAACCCATGACAACCCAATAACCACAGACTATCGATTTACTAGTTTTGGTTTTAAAACCTCTCTCTCGCAATCTAAAAACACGAAGCTAAAATTGTATTTGCAACTACAACCCCATTAAATTCAAACACAACTACGGAACGCAATCACTTTTAAACAATGAATAAACACCCAATTAGCAATTCCCAGCAGTATATTCAACCCATAATCACATAATCACACCCCAAGAATTGGGGTTTTAGCTAGACATGGTAAATAGATAAAAATCGATACCGAAAAGTGTTTCCATCAATTGGGTACGATTGATATTGTCTTTACAGACGTCTAAGATGAAGAATCTTCCATACCCACTTCCAATTTCTTCAAAGTGGGAATCTTCAAAATCTCCAAAGCTAAGGAAAGTTGTCTCCAAAAACCATGTTCTAAAACTGAATAACTCTAAAAATGGTTTCTAAATGTAAAAACTGATACTAGACTAGAAATTTAAACAAGTATTTATAGTTGTCAAAAAGTGTGCTGCAAAGGACCACTCGACGTAGTTAATCGGGATCGCCAATCCACTCAGCAATCCACCTTTTGGTCTGGTTCATCACCTTTCTGCATTAGCCTTCAGCAAATTCAGGTTTTGTAACTTCGGGTGATAAAGCTCTGCATCGCGGATTTGTTCAATGACATGCCGACTGCACCTTTATCCCTCTGACTCGATTTTCTTCTTCAGAGCTTTCACACTAGAACATTAGACAAGACCATAGGCATTCGGCGACTCGTCTAATGGTTTAGGCGATCCTCAGGCCGGCTTTTCTTCGTCCTTTCAGCTACCTTGTTCCATTTTGCTCAATAGTGTCCATGCTTTGTCTCTAACTCCAAATACCTGAAACTCAAGGATTTTCATTAGTTATTGAGACAAAATATGCATTTGAGGAAAATAAATCTATATAAATAAAGCCCTAAATGAGTCCAAATCGTGGACTCATCAACACCCCCAACTTAAACTTTTGCTTGTCCTCAAGTAAAACTGAAGTTCAGCAGTTCAAAATGGATGTCTCAAACAGTGCTACACAAGATTCAATCATGAATGCACACAAAAAGACTCAACTTACTCATGCAAGGATCAATTGTGCACTCAAAGATTCAAGTTTCGTCTCTCCATTACCACAGAATCTCAAGCTCACAATATTCACTTCAAATGCAAGTTCAAGCTCAACAAAGGTGTTTAAATACCCTCACAAAAATAATGATTCCATGTTCACACACAATGATTCACAATTTAAAATTCTGGAATAAAGATCAACACTCACACTCAAAAAGATGAACACAATGTATGACTTCACCCATAGGTTTGCCCTTATTTTCCAATCAACAATTATTTCAGCTCACTCAAGATCAAATAGGTCTTTCAAGGCTTGTAACGAGACTGACTATAAATGTATGGTCATTTAGGCTCAATGACTGCAATCCTCATAAAATATGGTATGAACAAAACTTTCTTTCCTTTCCTTCATCATTCTCATTCATGCTTAAAAGTAACCCCATTTTCCATCTTCCATAGAAAACCGGACACCCCATTTTCATTGCACTTTCATAACTTTATTCCACATCTTTTTCATTCTTTTTTTTTTTGAAGGAGTTCCATTTTTCTCAAAATCATGGGTCAAGAGGACTTCTTTGCATTTCTTGATTGACCTTCTCTTTTCACTACACCCCCAACTTAGGCTTTTGGCCTAAGTTGGCTATTCAAACAAACCACAAAGCATGAGGATTATGGGTAATGGATAAAAAAGGTCACAATTTCATCAAGTTTCTTCCAAGAAAAAGTTAAGGCTGAAAGGGTGCTCAAACGAAGTTCACACACTCACAAGGTAGGCCACAAAAGAGGTATAATGTCAAATTGTTTCACTCTTCAAAGTTGCCTAAGATCATTTCAAGAGATTGCATCACTTAGTCAACCGGACGAACGAGGCAAATTATAGGTGTCATCACACATGGTTCACGGTAAGCTCATCAAAATAGGCATCGACACCAATGTCAAACAAGACTCCACACTTTCGCTAGTGTGCAATGTTCGTCACAAGAGACTCAATTTGGTAATAGGCTAGTCACATAGAGATGCAAAAAGTTCAGATATTGTCTATGAAACTTTATTTGGCCTCATCATAGCCGCACATTCATTATTGTTCTGTTATAAGCACTATTCAAGTCATCGGTATTGATCAACACCGATACTTAAATTTGCAAGATAACAACCACATTCAAATACAAACAAGAGGTGCGGGCCCAAAATCATTTACAATTAAAATAAGGAGCCACAAGCTCAATCATCCACAGAAATAGTACAAAACACGATTTAGGCTCAAAAACCAAAATATATAAACAGAACAATCAACACAAAAGGTGGACCTCACCCCACCACAAATAAAATCCATTTTTCCTCAAATGTAATAAAATATCAAAAAAGTCAATAAAAGAAGACAGAGAAGGAGGTAAAGAAAAGTCATGTCTACACAGTCGCTCCATCTGTCAGGGCATCAGTGTCAGGTGTCACATCACTAAGATAAAAATCATTGCATATAAGTAAAGTTGCAATATATAAATTTGTGGTTCGGAAAACCAACCTTATAATTTGAATAAACAAGTTGTAAAGTTAGGTGGCAATGATATCCAACTCCGAACACAAACTTGACGACTAGATTACTACTAGAAATGGAAAAATATAGAAACTAAAGTGCGGGTGTGATCTTGTGAAGTTCAAAAGTGAGGGAAAGTGAAGAGTTTGAAAGTTTAAATCTTTGGCTCTTTAAAAATCATCCAATTCTCGCCCATTCGGTGACATTAGTCGTGCCCGCCGACCTACTCGGTGACATACCGAGTGGGCACTTACCTTGTTGAGTTTTACAGGACCTCCAGTTATAGTGGGGGTTCAAACGGCGGATTAAATCGTGGTCGCCGATCTGATCGGTGACTCGCCAATTTGATCTTGGGCTCGCCGAGTTTTACATACTCCACTTTGAAATTATTTTGAGTCTAACGGCGGTCCAAGTCGGGCTCACCGACCTCTTCGGTGATGCGCCGACCGGACTTTTAGTTCGTCAATCTCTACCTTTCTAACACATTCTACACTGACATGCACAATCAACACACTATTATTTTTAAAACAAACATAAAGTGATAAAACCTTGGGTTTCCTCCCAAGAAGCGCCTAAGTTAACGTCATGGAACGACACAATTCCTTACTCAAACTTCATTCTTGGGGTTGGCCATAGTATCACTACGCAACCCCCCTGTTGTCTCGGTTTCAAATGAGACGAGATGTGACCCATTTGGGTCTCTAACTATTTGATAGAGATCCAAACAGTCTCATACATACTTCCTATTTAAAACAGCCACAAAAACCAGCAATCGTGAGTAGTAATATAACCCAAGTAGTAATATCACTATAACCGACAAGAACAAAATTCAACTTAACTAAAAAATTTCAAGTAACACCACTCCCTGACAGAGGCACCATTTTTAATTTCACGTATCAAGACACTACTTCCAGTTCAAGCGCCCACGATCGTGAGTAGTAATATAACCCAATTAGTGAGTTGGGGTTGAGTCCCAAGGGAGCGGTTCATAATTGAGAATCAATAAAAAAGTAAATATGTGTTCAAGTCAATCATAGCTTTAAACATTTACGAGTAAAAATATGATAAATTGAAGGGTGACACAAGTGTCAATTATCAAAGGGGGTTTTTTAATTAATAATTAACTAAAACGACAACTAAAAATGAAAATAAAAATTTAGAGACGGGATTCTTGGGATGTGATAGGAATATGGGCAAAGGTAAACAAGCGGGTAATTGCTATTGATAGAAAATCGTTGTAAACTGGTGACTAAGCTAGACTATAGTGGGGGTAAACTTTCTCTCCAACGATTAAACCCAAATCAAATTGGTTTCTCTCGAACACCAATAAGCTGCAATGAAGCACAGTCTTCGCCTTAGTACATTCACTCTCTCGAGCTGAATGTGTGGGAGAGGGTTTAGGATTCACTCTGTCGAGCTGAACCTATGACAACCCAATAACCACGGACTATCGATTTAGTAGTTTTGGTTTTAAAACCTCTATCTCGAGCAAGCCAAAAACACGAAGATAAAATTGTATTTGCAACTACAACCCTATTAAATTCAAACACAACTACTGAACAAAATCACTTTTAAACAGCGAATAAACAATCAATTAGCAATACCAGCAATATATTCAACCTATAATCACATAATCACACCACAAAAATTAGGGTTTTACCTAGACATGGTAAAAAGATAGAAATTGATATCGAAAAGTGTTTCCATTAATTGGGTACGATTGATATTGTCTTTACACACGTCTAAGATGAAGAATCTTCAATACCCACTTAAAATTTCTTCAAAATGGGAATTTTCAAAATCTCCAAAGCTAAGGAAAGTTGTCTCCAAAAACCAAGTTCTAAGACTGAATAACTCTAAAAATGGTTTCTGAATGTAAAAATTGATACTAGACTAGAAATTTAAACAAGTATTTATAATTGTTAAAAGGTGTGCTGCAAAGGACCACTTGACACAGTTAGTCGGGATCGCCAATCAACTCGGCGATCTGCCTTTTGGTCTGGTTCATCACCTTTCTGCATTGGCCTTTATCAAATTCAGGTTTGTAACTTTGGGCGATAATTCTCTGCATCGCGGATTTTTTCAGTGACTCACCGACTACTTCTTTATCCTGCTAACTCGATTTTCTCTTCAAAGCTTGGCACACTGGAACATTAGGCGAGACCATAGCTATTCGGCGACTTGCCTAATGGTTTAGGCGATCCTCAGGACGTCTTTTCTTCGGCCTTTCAGCTGTCTTGTTCCTTTTTGCCCAATAGTGTCCATGCTTTGTCTCTAACTCCAAATACCTGAAACTCAAGGATTTTCATTAATTATTGAGATAAAATATGCATTTGAGGACACTAAATCTATCAAAATAAAGCCCTAAATGAGTCCAAATTGTGGACTCATCAATGATCAATATGAACTTCATCACAGGTTTACTAAGGTCTCATAGGCAGCACAATTCTATTTGGGTGATTGTTGATAGAATGACAAAATCTGTCAACTTTTTGCCAGTATATTCTACTCATTCAGTAGAGGACTATGCCAATTTGTATTGACAAGAAGTAGTTAGACTTCATGGAGTTCCGGTCTCCATTATTTCAGACAGAGGTGTTCAATTTACTGCACAGTTTTGTAAATCTTTTTAGAAATGCTTGGGTTGAAAGGTGAACTTAAGTACTGCTTTCCATCCTCAGATAGATGGTCAAGAAGAGTGCACTATTCAGACCTTAGAAGATATGTTGAGGGCCTGTGTGATTGATTTCAAAGGTAATTGGGATTATCACCTACCTCAAATTGAGTTTGGTTACAACAATAGTTACCACTCTAGCATCCAGATGGCTCCTTATGAAGCTCTTTATGGGAGAAGATGCAGATCTCCTATTGGATGGTTTGAAGTTGATGAAGCTGGGTTGATAGGACAAGACTTAGTTCATCATGCTATGGAGTAGGTGAAAGTTATTCAAGAGAGATTAAAAACATCCAAGAGTCGCCAGAAATCCTACACTAATGTTAGGAGAAGAGACTTAGAGTTTGAAGTATATGATTGTGTACACTTGAAAGGTTCACCCATGAAGGGTGTCATGAGATTTGCCAAGAAGGGGAAGCTTAGTCCCCGGTATATTGGTCCTTACAGAATATCCAATTATGAGTTAGAGCTACCATAAGAGTTAGAGGCAGTTCATCCGGTGTTCCACATCTCCATGTTGAAAAAGTGTATGGGCAATACTTCATTGATCATACCAACTGAAGATATTGGTATCAAGGATATCTTATCTTATGAGGAGATTCCTATTCATATTTTAGACCGCCAGGTTCGCAAGTTGAGAACCAAAGAGGTAGCATCAATTAAAGTTCTGTGGAGAAATATGTTTGTTGAGGAAGCTACTTGGGAAGCTGAGAAGGATATGAAGAAGAGATACCCACACGTCTTCGAATCCGGAGAAGTTCCAAATTAAGGTACTAATCCTTTTCTTGGATTTTATTTTTAAGTTGGCATGTTGTGTTTGCATTTTGCTTGTTGGGTGTTAGAACTGAATGTTAGATGTTACGCCTTTATACTAGTAAGATTGATCTCATTTGAGGAAGAATGTTCCCAAGGGGGAGTTATTGTAACACCCCGCAGCTACAAAGAGCTAGAATTAGAAAGAGTCATTTTTGGAAAGAATGAAAAATCTGGAAATTTGACAAAATTAAGTTAAGTATTAGTTTTAGGTCAACTTCAAACGACCATAACTCCTATTTTAGGATTAGTTTGGTGTTCTACAAGATATTGTAGGAAATATATTTGAATTATCTTTCCAACGCCACCGAGTTTGCTCAGTTTTGAGTTCGTATGAGTAAGATATGTCCATTTGAAGTTGGGTTGTCTAGATAAGGAAAGCCAAAACCGAATTTTAGAAGGGCATTATGGTCTTTTCACTACCCTATTATTTTAATTTCATTTTTTGTAATTAAGTTGGGGTCTAAACTGATTGGATTCATTTTACGCTATTGAATACAAGTCAGGGTTTTGAGAGAAGAGAAAAGAAGAGGAGAAAAGAGGAGAGAAGCAAGGAATCGCCATGTTCTTGAAGTTTTGGTTGTGGATTTCACCAAGGATTCAATCCTACGAGGTATGTGAGTTCACATAGCATTGGGTTTGTTCACCCACGCGCCAAATATGTTTATTTCAGCGTGAATTCGTTCTAAAAATGGTTGTAAGTTTGATATTCTTGATATGTGTTCTTGAATTTACTTTCGTTCTTGAATTGGGCTGAGATTGAGGATTTCTTGAGATTATTACATCGATTTATAGAGTTCTTTTGAGTTAGGTTCTTGTGTATACATACATGGTATCTGAATCTAAAGGGAATTTGAGAAAAAGAACCGAGTTAAGGAGAATTGGTGGTCAGAAAATGAAGAAGGAACAAGTCGGGCAAATCTGGGTACAAGGTTCGCGACGCAGACCTGCTCCTCAGAATTGAAAAAATATTCTCCACATCGCGGAGTGGTCACGGACCGTTCTGCCTCAAAATTTATTTCGCGACCAAATAATTAAATGCATCTCCGTGTCGCGGACTTGCTTCCAGACAGTGATTTCTTGATCTTTTCTCATGTTTAACTATCTAAAAACACTCCTAAACATCATGAGATCCTTTCCTATCACAAATCACAATCCTTGAATCCATAATTCAATTCAAAGAAAGTTAAGAGTCAAGTCAAGAGAAGTTCATAGAATCTTCCAAAAGTCTTTTATAAATGTTTTAACTTTGTTTTAAGACTTGAGTTTTGAGTAGAGTAAAGAGTAAAGTTTGAAGTTCATTTCTTCAAAACAGTATATCGGGACTATGTATTCCCAAAGAGTAAAATGTTTTCACATTTAGAGAAGAAAGGAAACCTTGATTTCCAAAAGAGCCTTCGAGCTAGTTTTTAGTTAAAGAGTAAATGCTTTCACAATTAAGAAAAAGCGGAAACTTTGATTTCTAAGAGGAGCTTTTGAGCTATGTTTTGAGCAATTATCTCTAACCACGGAAAGAAGTATGTTTTTAAACATAAGAGCTAGTATCATATTTTGGGAGTAATATTAGCACCGATATAGGGGAAAGTCTAGACAACTCCCAGCCCCCATAAACCATGTAGCCACTTAGTAGTCAGGTTCTATAACCTCAGCAAGGTATAGGACAGCCCTGGCAACGTGAGGCAAATGTTGTATCATCACAATATCTCTTAAGTAACAACTGTCGGTTAGAGAAACTCCCATAGCAATATTTTCTATTTTTATATACATTTCAGAGTTTGTGTTGTATCATTGCATACAAACAGAGTATTATTGTAGTTCTAAATAGACAAAGTTGATATCCATCTTTTTAAAAGCTTTTCTTTATAATGCATTTATGTTATTGCTTTATATTGAAATGAGTTCAGTTCAGTTGAGTTAAGACCAGGTTTGTTCTTTCAGTTCCTTTCAAACTTATGTCTTATTTTAGATTTCCCCTCACATACTCGTACATTCAATGTACTGATGTCATTTGACCTACATCTTTTAATGATGCAGATACAGGTAACCAAGATCAGCATACAGCACATCAATGATTCTAGTTGAGCTCCAGAGTTTGTTGGTGAGCCTCTTGCTTCCGGAGGATCTTCTTTTTACTGGTTTTAGTATTTTTAGTTCATTAGGATGTCGTGGGTCTTGTCCCTACATCCATATAAGTTGTTTAGAAGCTTTATACACAGTCAGATGTTAGTTCTTTAGTCTTTTCATTTTCATTCTATTATGCTGAGACTTGAGTTTGCCTTATTGACCAGTTGAATGTTCCTTAATAACATTCTAGTTTATTACATAGATTTATCTTTGTTGAGTTAAAGTCTTCCACTGAGTAAGTAAGTCAGGCCAAGGGTTCGCTTGGGGCCAGCAATGGTTCTCGAGTGCCCGTCCTGCCCATAGTGTAGGCTCGGGGTGTGACAACCAAATTGAGTATCTTATAAGTTGCATGCACATGTACAAAATGATATAGAAAGTGATAATTGACTAATCTATGAGAAATCATTCAATATTGAGAAGTTGAATTATATCAAAGGATAAATATTATAATTGAAAATATGCAGAAGAGAAAATTCATTAAAGAGTAAGAATTCTGAAAATACCAAACTTCTGATATTCAGATATTAGAAAATGATCATTCATAATATTACTAATGACATGGATTATCATGCGAAGCGTTGGTAAGTTAACTAGTTATATATAGTGTTTTAGCCCTAAATTTTTTATTTGACATTTATAGCAATACTTGTGGACTTATATAATAATCTCAAAATCAAAAAGAAAACCAAATGCCTCCTACCCAATTGATACTATTGTAGTACTAAAAACAACATGACTTCTTGTTACAAAATAAAGAAATATGAATTTAATTCTAAATCTGCAATAAAGTTGAGTAATGAACAGTTAAAATAGTATTACAACAATAAATTTTTTGTTCTCTCTTCTTGTTACATTACTCTCAAACATAACTACTTCAACATTGATTTTCAAAATAAATAATTGCATTTTATATCATATTAATGCCTAATCAAACATATGAAAACTTTAATCCAGACCGTTGAAACTTTTCTTCAATGATATGATTGAGTTTTTCACTCATCTCTGTGGTAAAATAATTCTTCCAATCTCCAATTTCTCCTCTACGAAAGAAAAATTTATATGCCTCTCCAGTTGAAAACTTTCCATTTGTATTCACCTCCAAATTACTAAAATTTTCAAAGCTACACATTTTTAATATCTCATCCACCACTCCAGAAGTTTCTTCCTCTATGGAAAATGGATAGTCCATGAATTTAGACAAGCGTTTAAGCTGAAGTTTTGGGTTCTTCTTAATTTTTTCATACATTAAGAAAAATATTTTGTTAGGATTTTCTATGCTTTGTTTCCAATATTCCAATACGTGATCCCAAAATGGACCATAAAGGCTCGCCCCCTTACAAAAAAAATCAAACATTTCTTCAATAGAATGAGTATCTTTGTGATGAAGTGATAAATTATTTGTAAAATGCCACATAGAAATGAACGTGTCTCTAGGATTCCTACATAATTAAACAAGTTTTGTTTTTGAATCCTGAACTGATTTTGGTAATGAAGCAAATGGCACATGAGTAGCCAAGAGTCTAGGTGAAGTGAAAGTTGTAAACTCAAGGAATCGACCATCAATATAGAGTGAATGCTCCAAGAATGGAACAAGAACATGAGGGTTCTCGACATGTAAAGGGTGATTAGGTTTAAAGATAGGATGTTTCACTCGATTCACTAGAGCGAATAAAAGTGATTTTAACCAAGTAGTTCCTGATTTTGGAGTTGTAACAAGAATGACATCACTATCTTGAGCTTGAAATTGTTGGTGACATGCAATCACACCTTGAAGAAATTTTATTGCTACCCAAAAACCTTGATAATTGTAGGCATATGATCCAAACCATCCTTTTTCTTTTGGTAGAGTAGAGAGCAATTTCTTACACTCTTCACTTAGGTTATCCTCTTTTAAATATTCGGGAGGAGAAGTATTCATGATTTTGAGGATTGAGTTTTTTCCTCAAGTTTGGGGCTTTTATAAAAGATAATTATGAGTAATACACTTACTACCCATGTGAATGTTTAGTCATACACTTCATGTGAGCTCACTACTTCAAATTTTTCATGTCTTTCTATTAGTAAAAATTACTTTGATTCACTTATTTTAGTTATCTAGAGAGTGCTATTAATGTGAGTGTGTCAGAATAGTTAGCGAGACAATCAAAATTCATATTAATTTCAAGATGAATATTTTTGTGTTTATTATATACTATTCTTTAATTTATAACCATGAAAATCTATTTAAAAAATAACAAAAAAAATCCAATTACTATATACTTCCTCTATTACTTTAATTACCCAGATAAACTTTGCACTCTTTTTAAAAAATATATAAATGATATGAATATTTTACTATAATATCCATATTAATTTATATATAGTTTTAATAGACTTTGGAACTATTTGGGAAAATTCATTGTTAATGTTAAGGATAATTTTTTTTTAAAAAAATTGTCTTTCTCTTGTTTGCTAAAGTAAACAAGTAAAATTAAAAAAATATTTTTATATGATGAAAAAATAAAATTGAACGAAATGAGTATATAATACTAAATTTGTTGAGTGTAGTAAAACATTTCACGTGTATTTAAAACTTCATATTTTCTACCATGCTTTATGAAAACATGCATGAGTATATATTTAGTGTTGTGCATATTTTTCGAAATAATTTTTTACTTTATTTGAAAATGAAAGAAAGAATTGAGAATAGTCTGTGACGATTATCAAAGGCGGACTCAAAATTTGAGTACAACAGAGTGTCACTGTCATTAGTACATCAATTGCAAGCGACAAAGTTTTGCATACAATTCTTAAAAACTAAATGATAATGACAGTAAAGTACAAACTTCTATATGATTGAATATAATCAATTGGGTATACTATATTATAACCAAAGTACATCAACTATTCATAGTTGAAGTCGACACGTTATTATATTTTACAAACATTCAATAATAGGGAAATCACACCCTTGACCCCTCCCATTAATAGAAATAAATAATACATAATAAGGGTAACATACCCCATATTCATCATTGGCAAAAGAAAATATGTTGTCTTGAACTAAATCGTAAATAAAATTGGTTAATTCAATTGTGGATGATGCTATTGATTTAATATTTAAGATAATGGAAGAGTAGAAGAGTCGGTGCACCACCTCCTAATATGGTGAGTATATATGTCCCTAATGATGACTTTCATTATTTTATTATTATTATCATAATTACTATTGTAGTTATCATCACACATAGAAGCATCTAAAATGAGTTTGTTATTCAAAAAGTCTTTAAATTCTACTAATAAAGTTTTTAATTTTGAAGGTACTTTATAATACAACAATTTTCAAGAACTATCATTACTGTAATGACCCGGTCGGTCATTCTTGGAAATTTAATATAAATTTCCATTCTACTCCCCCTAATATTGAACCCGAGTAATTTTTGAATGAGTTCTGAAATTGGTTTTGAGTTTTCAGTAAAAAGTTATGAATTATGGAAATTTTGAAAGTTGACAGACTAACGTTGTTGAAAAGTGATTTTTGGTGTCTTTTCAAATTTTGAGTCTCGAAAAAGAATTCTGTCAATTCCATTAGTCCTGAAATATGGAAATTTTTCTAAGTGAGTTATCGGTGTAAGATTCAGAGTCTTTTCATGGATTTGAGGTCCTAAGTTTAAAATTTGTGATATTTTAGCCTTTGGATTGACTTTGTTCGTCATTCAAGATTTGGATGCTTTGATGGGATTTTTATCAATTCCATTAGATTTGGGGATAATTTTAGGTCTAGGAGGGTCTTGGTTGAATTTTTAGAGGTCCCGAGCTTGATTTAGCATTTTTAGGTGTTATGTTAGTTTCTTGTGGCTGGCCTGGATTTTGGGTCAACAACACCTTGAATTTGTGTTTCGATGGTTCCATTGAGTTCGTATCGTCGAGTTTAGTTGGGTAGCATATCTAGTTTGTGTGTACGGGATTTTGAACAAATCATGAGGGTCCTTTCGATGAACAGAGAGTTGGCTGAATTTTCTTAAATCTGGTGTGCTCGCGTTAGCAAGTGGCAGTTCCCTTTAGCAAAGGTCGGGTCACGAAAGAGATAGGTCACATTTTATTCAGGGTACGCTTATACGAACCAGGTTCACAATCATGATGATTGCGTAAGCGACCCTGGGTTCGCGAAAGCGACTTATGAGAGGGTTTTCTGCCTAGCATTTCGGGGTTTCGCCCCATTTTCCCCATTTTGAGTTTTGGAAAATCTTTGGAGGCAATTGTAAAGAGATTTGATGTGGTAAATCATTTGGTTAACGTTTCGTGACCCTTTAACTTCAATTCCCTTTATCATTTGTGAATTTTAACATAAAAAATGGGATTTTTGATTTGCAATTGCCATGTTTTCACGAACTCGAGTTCTAAGGCTAAATTGTGATTGTTAACTTATTTTAACTCCTTTTTCAAAATGTTTTTCACCAGTGAGTTCCAAATGCCTCAGGCAACATTTTCAACTAAAGATTTTTGGATTCAAACTTCAATTTTTGAATTGGATTTTTTAGTTGATTTGACCATTTTTTTTCAAAGAGTATGACATTGGTGTTATTGTTTCTGGAATCTTATTGTGATTACTTTGTGAATTAGATTTTGTGGATTTTGACATTGTTCAGAAAGGAAAACTAATGTCTCAGATTGACTTTTGATTGAATTAAGGCAAGTGAACTTCTAAACCTTGTAAACCTTGGAGAATATTGTATTTTCCTTCATTTTGTGTGTTGTGGAGTAATGAGAATGAGGTGATGGGTTCAATTACTCCACTAGGTTGATCTTAATTAATAAAAAAAGGGAATAAATAAAAAAGACAATGTGTTGATAGTAGTTATTTGTGAATTTCCTTGATGATTATCCTAATTTGTTGATTGATGAATTGCTTTGATGACATTTTGGTGGACTAGAAATAAAGACATTGTGACTTGTACTTATCTTTAAATTTTGTATTAATACACTAGTGTCTTGTACACTTGACAACCAGATTTTGGGGTATTTTAGAATGACTATTCTTGGTGGGATTAGAGGAGTGTCATCACATCAATTTTCTAGTCATGAATAATGGTATTAGAGTCCAGGTTCGTAGGTCTCACATGTGTACACGACAAGTCTATGTAGAATCTCAAGGATCTATATACAGACGTTTGTACTATCTTTGAGAGGCAATAAATACTATTAGGAAATTTTCTTTTCATAAATTATTTCTTATCGTGCAAGCTTACATTAGCTAATGTTGAGTTTTTGGGTGTTTTTTTGGCAGATGGCGAGGACCATAACTTCGATTTCCAGTGGTAGGGAGAATGTCACGACCCAAATTACACCCTCGACGTGATATGTCATATAAGACCCAGAGAGTCCCTACGCAAGCCACTTGATATACATACAATACCATGAAATAGGAAAATCTAGAAGTTAAACAAAAGGTCTCATATTAGAATAGTTTACATGTAAGAGAAAGTCTTATCATAGATTCTACAAACCATTCTAGTACATTAAAAGAAGATGTTGGGACATAACCTATGAACCACGTAACTCATCTGAAAAATAAAACATAAGGAAAGCATAGTAAAGGTGACATGGTCCTCGGAGCATGAGAACTCACCAAGTCTTCGATATTTAATAGTTAACTAGCCACGAGCAGAAGGAGAGGAAGCGTCAAAACCTACATTTTGATACAATGTAGGCACAAGTATGCATTAGTACATGGAATGTACTATGTATGAGAGATGCATAAAAACGTGGAACATTATCATAAAGGGACATAAAGAAAAACATGATATGTATTACCAAGCTAAAACAAAGTGAAAATCATTAAAGAAGAATCATAAGTCATGAACATGGTCAATGCATCTTGAAACATAATAAAAGCTTCATAAATACCTGTGAAGTAACTTAAGTTCATTTTGTGGGATAGTAGCTTTAACCAACAATAGATCATGCAAGACATAACATGGAATCCAATGTAACTCCCATATTGAGAAGAGATTCTACTTGATAAGGTAGAACGGTGTATCATGATTCATATGCTATTTATGGATCCGCTAGCTAGGTCATTTAAGACAATCCTACGAGGTCACGTAATGTGGAACTAGAGATTGCTACTAGAGACTACCCTATTTGAGACTCCACCTCATAGTTTTCTCGGTGCAAAGTTAAATCCAAACAGAATAGTCATTTTCAAAAACATCATCATACATGGAAAACCACAATTAAATTCCTAATATAAGCTTAAATCATCATAGAGTTTCTCCATAAATCATGAATCATGCATGTGTGAGAAAAAGTTTCACCAATCAGGATTCCTTAATATGTGAGAAAATCTTTCACAATTTCGTTGATGCTTATCTCGAAAGAAACTTTAGATCATCAAACAAGTTTTCATAAATCATCCATAAAGTTTCATAAATCATGGTTCATAAGTTCTTAACTTTCTTCATAAATACATATCTTCATAAATTCATGAATAATGCATGGGTCTTACAAAAATCAATTGGAAATAATGTAGTTTAATCAACACATGCATATAAAGATTGAAATTGAATAGTTAAACCAACATCAAGTAAGACACATGGAGATCACATGAAACCTAGAGCAATTTAGGTGAAATTTAATTTGGAGAATTGAGATCTTTTTGGAGTGAATGGGTAAATGAACTCATTGATGAATTTCCACATATATTTATAAGCAAAGACCAAAATCAATAGAGAAAAGGGAAACTTGAAGCTTCAAACCCTAGCTTTAATTTTGTATTTGATAGAGAATTGGAGAAGATGAATGTGGATGGGATTTGGGGGTTTGAGAGAATGCGAGAGTTGGGGTGGTTTTAGAAATACAAAAGGTAGTTATGGGACTTAGAATTAAGGTCAAAACAATATAGGAAATGCATTAAATGAATTAGAAAAGACCGAAATACTCTTAAGAAATAACTGGCGAACAGTTTCTATAGCCACTACTGGTAAACCGTACAACAAACTTTGGAAACCCAGAATTCATTCAACTTCCTACGAGACCTTTCTACAGTCCATTGTCTTGTCTAGTGTCCGTAGAGCCTATCCGTAGATCACAAGTTCAAGTAAAAAATTTCCCAAAGTCTGGATCACTTCTACGGAACCATTCTACAGTCCGTTAAACTTCCTAAGATTCATAATGGCTACTCATAGGTAAAATTTTAGAAACTTAAATTTACAAGAACTCATCTAGAAATCTAGGAATTCCTTCCTACGGTACGTAGGACTTCCAACGACCGATAGATAGGACTCAAAGACCACTACTTTAATAAAAACTTCTCCAACTTTCTTTCCAACTCGACTTTCCAATTTTCTGAGGTGTTATAATATCTCCCCCCGGAATATTTGTCCTCGAATCAGTCTCAAGCGAGCTTGAATAGAGTAGGCGAGAAACGAACAAACTAACATGAATGAAAATCTTATCATAATGAACATACACATGGAGAATCACTCCAAGCTAAATCATAACATCAAAAATCAAGATTTTATGATCATGCATGTGTATGGAAACAAGAAAATGACTAAAATGCATAAATATGAAAGGATGGCCCATGAGGAACTAATACCTCAAGCTAGAATAGGGGCGGAGGGAAAGAGATGAGGATACTGAGACTTCATATCGACTTATGCCTCCCAAGTAGCACTCTAAACTAAATGATTCTTCCAAAGAACCTTCGCGGAAGCAACTTCTTGGTTTCTCAACTTCCGAACTTGTTGGTCTAAAATCTGAACCAGAACCTCTTCATATAAAAGATTTTCTTTAACTCCCAAACCTTCAAAAGGGATGATGGATGTCGGATCCCCAACATATTTCTTCAACAAAGAAACTGGAATAACGGATGTACTGATGCTAAATCATTAGGCAACTCAAGTTCATAAGCAACTTTGCCAACACGCCTCAAAATCTTATATGGACCCACATAATGAGGACTAAGCTTGACTTTCTTTCCAAATCTCATTACGCCCTTCATCGGTGAAATTTTCAGATAGACCCAATCATTAACATCGAACTCAAGCTCTCTTTTTCTAACATCGGCATAATAAATTTGTCAACTTTGAGACATTTGCAACCTTTTTCGAATAAGTCAAACCTTTTCCATAGCCTCATGCACCAACACGGTCCCTATCAACGCAACCTCACCAACTTCAAACCAACCAATAGTTGACCTACACCTTCTACAATAAAGATCTTTAAATGGTGACATCCCAATGCAAGAATGATAGCTATTATTATAAGCAAACTTAATCAAAGGAAAATGATCATCCCAATTATCATTGTAATCATTCACACAAGCTCTTAACATATCTTTTAAAGTCTGAATGGTACGCTCGGCTTGTCCATCAGTTTGAGGGTGGAAAGTTGTGGTAAGTTTCACTTGAGTACCAAGACCCTTCAGAATGGCTTCCAAAATTGAGATGTAAGTTGAGTGCCATGATCAAAGATAATAGAGAAGGGCACTCCCTGTAATATTACCACTTCCTGCATGTAAAGCTTAGTGTACTCTTCCTCTCAAAATAAAGTCTTAACGGGAAGAAACTGAGCTAATTTTGTCATTTGGTCAATATTAAACCAAATCGAATCAAACTAACTGTGAGTACAAGGTAAACCCATAATGAAGTACATATTCAAATCTTCCTACATCCATGTAGGAATACTAATGTTTTAAGCCAAACCACCTAGTTTTTTTATGCTCAACATTCACTTGTTGACAATTCAAACATTTAGCTATAAATTCTGCTATATCTTTCAACATCCCATTTCAGCAATAGACTTCCCGTAAATAATGGTACATCTTGGTGGCTCCCAGGTGAATAGAATACCAAGAACTATGAGCTTCTGTCAAAATTTGATTTTTTCAACTCGTCAACATTTGGAATACATAACCAACTTTGATATCGAAGGACTCCATCTCCCCTTTGAGAGAAAGCCTCAATGGCTTTTTAGAAACTGACTTCTTCAACTCAATTAAAACTAGATCTAGATCTTTCTTAGCTTTCACATTCATCATAAAACACAATTTTGAACCATTATGAACAACATAATCACCTTAATTAGAATCAACCAAACAAATACCTAATTAGGCTAATCTATGAAAATCACGAACTAACTCTTTCTAATCATCCCCAATATGAGCATCATTTCCCATTTATAGTCGACTAAGAGCATCTACTACCATATTCTCCTTATAAGGATGATATAGAACAATCATGTCTTAATCCTTTAAGGAAAACACAAGTGCCGCTAATTAAAAATCATGAATTGGATAATTATTTTTGTGCACCTTCAATTGCCTTGAAGCATAAACAATGATTTTCTCATATTGCATAAAAACACAACCAAGACCAATTGGTGAAGAATCACAAAAAACCACAAAACCACCCGATCCTTATGATAATTCCAAAATAGGGGCTGAAGTGAGTCTATCTTTAAACTCTTGTAAACTCTTCTCATACACTATCGACCATAGGAATTTCAATTTCTTTTGAGTCAATGTCATCAAAGGCAAAGCAATAGAGGAAAATCCTTCCACAAACCTTTTATAGTAACTAGGCTAACCCAAGAAACATCAAATATCTCAAGTGGACAAGAGGGTATAGGACAATTTTAATCGCCCCAGTTATTTTTAATCGACTTGAATACCTTCACCGGAGAATATGGCCAAGGAAAGAAACGGACATCAATAAAAACTGTCACTTGCTAAACTTATTATAAAATTCCCGATCCTTAAGAATTTGCAACACAATTCTAAAATGCTAAACATGTTTATCCTCACTTCAAGAGTAAATCAAAATATCATTAATGAACACAATCACAAACATGTCAAGATATTACTTGAAGACCTTGATAATAATGAAATCCATAAATACTGGTAGTACATTATTCAAACCGATAGATATCACCAAATACACAGAATGATCATACCAAGAAAAAAAATCATCTTTTTAATTTCATTCTCCTTAACCCTCAATTGATGATAACCCGATTAGATGCCAATCTTAGAGAAGTAATTTACTCCTTGGAGTTGGTCAAACAGGTAATCTATCCTTGGAATAGGATATTTATTCCTTAGTAATGTTATTCAATTGTCGATAGTCTATGCACATTCAGAGGGAGCCATCTTTCATTCGAATAAACAACATTGGAGCACCCCACAGAGAGATACTTGGTCTAATAAAACCCTCATCCACCAAGTATTTATGTTGATCTTTTAAATACTTAAGTTCTATTAAGGCCATATGATAACGAGGAATTGACATAGGTAGCGTATCTAGGAAAAGGTTAATATCGAAGCCTATTTCCCTCTCTAGAGAAATACTAGAAATATTATCGAGAAACACTTTGGGAAACTCATTTACAATCAGAACTTACTCAAGAGTAGGGGTTTCCAAATCTTTATCCCTAATCCGAACAAGATGATAAATGTAGCCCTTAGAAATTATCTTCCCAAAATTCAGACAAGATATAAACTGACCCTTAAGAACATAATTTCCTCATTCCCATGAAATGATAGGTTCATTCAAAACCTTGAAGGTGACCAACTAATCCATCCAAAGAATAAATCAAAATCTAACATATCAATCTCTACAAGATCAACATAAGTGACTCTATGAGAAACAAAAATAGGACAATTTCTATAAACTTTCATAGCAACAATAGAATCCCCAACGGGATTAGAGACATCAAAGGAATTAGAAAGGACTTCGTGACTAGGATCAAATCTCATGGCTACATAAGGAGTAACAAATTACAATATATCACCCGAACTAAGCAAATAATACACATCAAAATTAAAGACCTTCAACATACTGGTCACATCATCTAGGGAACCCTAGTGATCTTGTCAATTCTGAAGAACATATAATATGTTTTGGTTCAGAGCACCTGAACCAGAAAAACTAGGCTGAGTTTGCCTACCATCATTACCCATGCTAGGTTGCAATTAACAATTCTTCTCTTTGTTACCACTCTTTCCATAACCAAAACAACCATCTGTAATGGCTAAACATTTTCTCAGTGACTCTTACCATACCTTTGGCAAATAGGAATAGAAGATACATTACCACCACATCCTTAAGGCTTCGAGTTACACATACTATCCTTTTGAACTTAGGGGTCGGAGTATTGGAAGATCCTTGACCAGATAACTTTTGCCAGAATTGAGGATGCCCATGTCCAACAGACCTTGAATGAGAAAAGTCACAATCACCGGTCATTTCCTTCTTTGACTCACTTTCCCATTCCTTGAGCTTGTCCTCTTTAATTTATTGGGATTGAATAATCAAACTTGAGATATCCATCTCATTAATCAACACGGCGGTACAATAATCCTTAACCAATATTTCAGACACACCCGACACAAATTTAATCATCCTTTCCCTGGAGTCTACAACAATAGTTGGAGCATACTTAGCCAATTAAGTGAACTTCAAAAAATATTCCTTCACACTCATATCCCCTTTACAGAGCTTAATATACTAAAGCATTTTTTTCTCTCTCAAAGGTATAGAAATGATCAAGAAATGGTTCTTTAAAATTTCTCTCTAACGAGAGGACCCACATAAACCACCCTCTCTTCCTTCTATTTGTTCAACCAAAACTTAAGCAACACCCTTGATTTGATAAGCGGCAAATTACGCCTTCTCCACTATAGACAATCACATAATCTCCACTATATTGTACAACTCATCAATGAACTCTTGAGGATCCTCATCAACATTCGACCTATGAAACTCTAGAGGATTCATCCTAGTGAAGTCCCTTATCCTTGTCACCGTTGTACCAACATCTGGGTTTATGGAAGAAACGACTTTTCTATTCTCTTGGGCTGTCATAGCTTGAGCAAACTATTAGAAATGTCTCAGAATTTTGATCGAGTCACTTGCTCGGTAAAAGGATTGACCAAAACTTGAGGAACCTCGGACTCCACATTCTAACATAAGCTTTTTACGGGACCATATCCTAAAAAGAATTGGGCATGATTTAGGAGAAGGATCTTTATAGAGATAGACTCTATGGAACGACTTTAGACTACTGAAAAAAGTGAAGTTTCCTAAACATTTTGTGGCCTCTTATTCATAAATGTGGAGCCCTTTACCCTCATTAACAAGACTCTACTCAACGTGGCTTGTCAAACATCCTAGGACCTTTTCTATAACTCTATGCTTTGAATACCAAGTTTTTCACAACCCTAAGTACAACCTATATATGACATCGCATATAAGACCACAAGAAGCCCTACAAAATCCACTTGACATACATACAACACCACGAGAAAGGCAAAAGTATAAGTTAAGCAAGAAGTCTCACCAAGTCTTTGGTGATCAATAGTCAACTAGCCACAAGCAGGAAGAGAAGAAGCTCCAAACGAAGAGTGAGTATCATAGTCAGTAAAAACCCAACGAAGGCACAAGTATGCATTAGTACATGGAATGTACTAAGCATGAGAGATATGCACAAAAATGTGAAACATGCTCATAAGGGGAAATAGAGGAAAACATGATATGTACGTGATAACGTTGAAATCACTGTTCAAAACTAATCAAAAGAGTGAGTATCATAGTCAGTAAAAACCCAACCAAGAGTCGGGGTTGAATCCCAAAGAGAATGGTGTATCGTGGAGAATTTCTATCAAGAAACTTGAACTTTTAATTAGCTCATTTGCAAAAGTAAGAACAATTGAGTGGATAATTCCACCAATTTAATATAAAGCTTTTGTTCTCAATTACAACAATTAAACAAAAAAATCAATAAAATCAAGATTTAATAAGCAATCTAGGGGTGCAAAGATTGGAAAGTGATACCACACAAGGGTAAGTGTGCTACTTTATAGTGATGAACATTCATCAATAGGCTAAGTCATCTGCATTGGCGCTAATCATCTTTTGATCTTAAACAGCTATGCATAAAATCTCCTTTTGTGTCTTTTCTAAATTCCAATCTAAACAACCAAATACCTTATTGTATTCTTTCTTTCAATAATAGGGAAAATAGGTCCAACCCATAACCTCTATTTTTAAGAAAGTTACAAATATCAAACTTAAATTGCTAGTATTGAACTAATTACTTACTCTAATCAATCTCTTTCGAGCATCAACCTGAGATCAGAAGTAGGAATTAAGTTTGCAACCCTAAGCCCTAGTTTAATCCCATGGTAATTAGACTAAATTCATGTATGAATAGCAAAAAAAAATAGAGCATAGCACAATTCCCACTACATTAAATCGAAACCAAACCCCTGTTTGCAACCCTAGATCTTGGGTTTTAGTCATCCATCACAAAAAGTAAAGATATTATACCTTCTATGAAAGCAACCATGGGTAACTCTAAATCAAGCAATTACATGTAAACCCACATTGGCTTCAACTTCAATTTTTCAAATTTAAACACCAAGTTGTAAAACCCCTAAAACTAGAGAAGTGTTCTTCGAAGGTAAAGTGGTCTAAATCTCTCTCCAAAATTGTATCAAGAATTCTATCCTCACAATTGTATCTCTAGTTCTCTATGTTTTCTCTCTCCTTTATGCTATTTATAATTTTCCAAAATTTGGCCAAAAATCTATTATGTGACTTACTCGGCGACATTAGTCAAGCTCGCCAAACATGTTTAGTGCCTTGCCTTTTTCTCCTTAGGTCGCCTTCTAATGCTCTAGGCTTCAGGTGTTTTAAACCTCAGTTGGTGAACTCAATTGAGTTAGCCTTTCACGTTCAGCGAATCGATGAGTACCACCTTGGTTCA
This sequence comes from Solanum chiquidenum, assembly GCA_029582725.1. NCBI lineage: Eukaryota > Viridiplantae > Streptophyta > Magnoliopsida > Solanales > Solanaceae > Solanum > Solanum chiquidenum. The sequence goes on along the minus strand of JAJOOS010003030.1, from coordinate 93,217 downwards.
CTTTTCATGCATTCAATATTTTCTTCCCAAACTGTCAATTTGGGTGATATTCATCAAGGCCACATTTATCATTCATCGCATTGCCCTTTCCACAGGAGTCCACCGACAAGTTTTGATAGGCATAAGTGCTATGCACTATCAGATTAGGTGAGGTTGTGCTCAATTGGTGATCCACTCTTTCTTGTTAGGCGATCTACAATGTATGGTTTGCACTTCTTTTTTCACTTTTCATCATTCTTTCAAACATCAATCCTTGCCTTGTCCAATTTCCTTTATAGCTGTAAATCATCAACATTTAATTAGAATAGGACAATAATAGGCATTGAGAACACTAATTATATATTGAGCTAAGTGGACCTTAAATGAGTGCAAATCTACCAATCATCAACACCCCCCAACTTAAAATGTTCATTGTCCTCAAGTAAATCAAGAACACAAAAAGCATAATAAGAGTGTCTACAACAGTACTCAATGAGATCTAACATGCAAGTGCCACAAGAAGACTACTCTCAATAATTATAAAAAAGCTTCAAATGATGACTATCTAAACTCAATAGAAGCTCAAGCTCACGTTGGCTTCTTGTCTAATGCAAGAACATGTTTCAAACAATGCATTCAAGTTCCCTCACATCAAGAACGATTCCATGCTCTTTCAAAGAAAATCAACAAGGAATCAAAGCAACTCTCACTCTATCAAAAGAGAAACACATGCTAGCTTTGTTCCAAAGGCTTGCCCATATTTTCCAATCATCACATAACCCAATTTATGCAAGATATCAAGGGTCTTTTAGGCTTGTAATGGGTCTGACAGTTAAGGTATGGTCAATTTGGATTGGTGACTTCACCTTTTCAAAGCATTGTTGCAATCATCATCACATCTTCTCAAGTTCTTTTCCTATTTTTAATTTGAGAACTCAAACTTTTATTTTTCACTCAGTTTATTTGGAATCCCCTTTATTTCATTCACTTCTCTTTTTCATTTTCATTTTTCAAAAGCATCTTCACCAAAATGACTCTTTTTTATAAGGAGGGGTTCCTTCTTTTTGTAACAATTTCTATGTTGAATCTGATTTCATCTTCATTTGCCCTTCACTTGGCTTTCATTCATCCTACCATTCCACACCCACAACTTAGGCTTTTGGCCTAAGTTGGCAATTCAAACATTGCAATGCTTCAAAATGTATTTTTCATTAGAATGTAGGGACAATTTGGTTCAAAAGGCTTTCTTTTGTTTTCTAACAAATAGGTTAGGTTCAAATGGTGCTAAAACAGATTCACACCCTCAAAAGGTATTCACAAAGGATTATGGTCGGTTTGGTTCCCTCTTTAAATTCTTGCCCAAGATCATGTCTCACATTCACCAAGACTTAAACAATTGGACTAACAAGGCAAATTTTAGGACTCTAGTTTAATGTTTTCAAGTAACACATCACCATACATGGCACTTTGAAATATACTTATTTCACACATCCCTAAAAAGATAAAAAGTGCACGTGTGATGTTCATTGCAAGGCTCACATCAATACGGAACTAGTTAACAAAAGATTCAATGAGGTCGCTCAAAAGTGCAACCAAATAAATTTCATTCTCCCAACACCAACATTATACACCATGATCATCATGATTAATTACTATCCAAGACATTGATATTGAACATAATCGATCCTCAATTTCTTATCAATGAAAACAAAAAGCATTTCACGATTTAAAATTCATGCGGAAGTTGCAACATCAAGAGAGAACAAACAGAAATAAAGAGACAAACTTTAACACAAAAGAAAACTTTAATAAGGAAAAAAAAGTAAAACTAAAAATATTTAAGACTTAGAATAACAAAATACAATCAAAAGTGGAATATTGACATGAAGGCCCTTCCGCATTTCATAATTTAAAACTTGGGGAGGGTTGCAACATCAAGAGAAAATTAAACATAAGTAAATAGACAAACTTTAACCCAAAAGAACACTCTAATATAAACAAAGGTAAAACTACAAATATTCAAAACTAAAACTAACAAAATACAATCACATGGGGAATATTGGCACAAAGGACCTCACCCTAGAAAAGTAAAATGTAGTGTCCTCAATGCAATATAAGAAAAAGTATAGTGAGGCTGAGATAGAGGGTCCCCCTGACAGGCTATGCTTGTGGAGCACTCCGTCTAGAGTCTGAGGTGGGGAAACCTTTAGAGGGGAATAAATGGCCGGCAATAGGATAATTGGAGGTAGTAGGGAAGGCTCAATTGGGGAATCAATGCCCATTTTGAACAGTGGGAGGTATGGTGGGGTCTGGAGTTACACCACTATAACCAACCACGGAAGTCTCACGAAGAGATCTTTCCAATGTTGCCTTAACAATGACCTCCTCAATCTCTTGTAGCTTAGTCAATGTCTCCACAATCCCATACTCTTCGTCCAACAACTCCTTCTCAAAAGTCTCATTGGACAACTCCTCAGCGGCCTTCTAACACGCATCATCAACCACAAGGGAAACAATCCCAAGAGGCTCACTAAGGATCGTACTTGGTATCTCGAGCATGGTGGCAGGTGCATCCGGTAGGGGAACCTCACTCCAAAAGATGGAAATTTGAGTCGATTGCAAATGGACCACCTCAGCTCATAGGGTAGCAAGCTCATCTCTAATGGTGTCTAGTGCATGAGATATACCCTCGGCCTTTTCTCGAGACTATAATCTCACTATGAGGTCATCCAACCACAAATTATGGCTCTCAACAGTCCCTTCGCACTTTACCACCCTCTATAGTAATGGATCTAAGTCCTTCTGAATATCCTGATCAATGAGCTTGGGCATATCCATCACAACCCGGGTGTCTCTAATATGTGTCAACCACGCATGGCTCCCCATCTGGTAAATCATAGCCTAGGTCAAGGGTGGATGGGCAATAGTAGAGGGAGGAGGCCTTAAAGCAGTAGAAAAAAGGCCACCAAAAGAAGGTGTAGAATACCTGGCTGTTCCACAAAAAGAGTAGGTGTGCTAGCCTCAACTACAAGAGTAGTAGGTTCCACCAGGGGCGCCAAGTCTCATGGTGGTGGATTCTTTTGAGTCGTATCATCCCGCAAACACTAGACCTCAATTTGTATGATGTCATAAGATTAAGCTATTATGATCCTCTCATATGTAAATGTCCAGAGAGGGACTCCTTCCATCTAACATAGCTATGTGATCAATACTGGAAATGGGAGTGATCTCAACTCCTGCCTGGCTCTCATAAAATCTCATCAGCAATGATGGACCCCATACGGATGTGCACTCTATCAATAATAGTGTTAACCAAGACTGTCTTATTGTGGTGAAGGATAGACTTGTTATGTGATGGCATTATGTTTTTGCGGATGAATTCAAACATGTATCTTGCCCACTACGTTCAAGTTCTTCCTATGGATTGGGAACCATCAACCATCCAAGAAGGAGAGGATTCATAAATAAAAGGGGAAACCCACCCTTTTAGGGAGTCCAAGTCATGATACATCTATAGTGAATATAAATCCAAATCAAATGGCGAAATGTTTAGTGCAGTGTTAATGGCTCCAACATCACATCTTACTTTATTGCCCCATGCCTCTACTTCTTCAACTGGCTTCCAAACTGTGCCCTCTCTTTTATTTGGAAGGGCTTGGGCATATGCTACGTAGAACTCCCTTACCCAAGAAGGGATATAAGGGTTCATTGTCTTTGTGAACCCCTCGAATTTGTGGAATTTCAAAGTATCCAAGATAGATGGGTAGTCCATCATGACTCCATATATTGAGATCTATCTCTCCACAAGAATTGTCTCTCTCCAGCAGTTTTAAGCCTATTCAAGGATCTTAGAGCGATAATGGAGAGGATCGGAAAACTGATGCTTGTGTAGAGGAGGGATACGTCAATTTGGACCTGATCTTGATCATTTTTCTCACCACCCCCTTAGGTTTTTACCCTCTCTTGGGTAGCTAATTATGGAGAGGTAGTTTTTTACGATGGGTAGCCTCTTAAGGCTCATTAATAGAGAGGTCCCTCTGTCTCTTTAGATAGAGGGGAGGAGGAGATGACACTTTGTTCGACTGAGTGTCGAATCAAACCACTTGCTTTCCCTTAGTTCGGTCATTTCCTGTAAAGAACACATTCAAACATAGGATTTGTAAAGGTTAGTTGAAATCAAACCCACATTGAAGCACATTTAAAAAAAATCTTGAGGCTCACCTAATGGGAAGATGGATCACCCAACAGGATTGGTGAGCTGCGGTGAGCTCGCTGAATTGGATAGTAGCAATTCTCTCAGGGTTTAGGCATAAAATCCGAAGTAAATACCTACTCGGTGATTCACCGAGTTGGTTTTGGTGGGCAAAGAAAAGTCCTCCAAGAATAACAGTGTAAAATGAAAAAACACAGGCATCAAAGGTGATATCCACTCCTAGCCAGCAATTCACCAAATGAGTTTGGCAGACTAAGACAAGCCCACCGAATGAGATAGTAACCAAGGTCATATATATGCTAAAGACGGCAAACTAGGGCTTACTCAGTGATTCACTTAACCTTCTTGGTGAGCTAAGACAAGTCTGTCGAACATGAAGTATTGAACTCAATGACTAATTTTCACCGCTAATCCAACATACACAATAAATATGAGTTTTCACCCATCATTACAATTTACCTATACGACTATCTACACATGCGTACTCAAATCTCCCCTCCCAGATAAAGCTAAGTATTGAACTTATTGACAATTTGCCCATAAGAAAGTAGTCAAGTTTTCTATCATTTGGAAAAATCTTGCAATTGGGTCAACAATGCGCTAATTAGACTTTACCCATAACAAATTGGACTTAAACCCAAAAAAATTATCATTCCAATTTCATATTTCAACCAACACAACAAGATTCAAAATTCGATAAGCATACAGAATCATAACTCATGGGCACAATTCAAATCACAAAATATGATGCTACCCATCAAAATTAAGCACACAATAAAGGTAAAGTGCTCAAGTCCACACTGCATATGCAATTTCAACTACAAAATCTCAACAAGATATTGAAAACCAACCTTAATAGTCATAAGAGTTGAGAAAAAAAGGGAATGGGGTTGGGTTGGTAAGAAATCCAAGAAAATGCACTCTTCAAACATTGTAAAACTTATGAATGACACACTATCACTCAAAGTATGCACTGTGAGAGAAAGAATTCAAAAAGGCTTAAAAATATCAAAGGTTTGGTGAATCACCATTTGGAGCTTAAGCTAGCCGAACATGCCTGAACATATACCAAACCTGAAGGCTGGTTTAGAAAACCCAATGGAGTCTGCATAGTGCACTTAGGTGGACCACCTTTTGGAGTTCTGATCACCGATTGTGACAGTACTCGTTTCCATCTATTCAAGATTAAAATATGGACAAGAATGAGTCCAGACAATGACTTCGGCACATCGCCGTTTGGGTCTTGGCATTGACTGTGCTTTTATTTTCAATCTTTCGACCTCTTAGCAACTTGAACTCACAACACATGTTATTCAAAAGTAATAAAAACAAAACTAAAGATTTTGGTTGCCTCCCAAGAAGTACCTTATTTAACATCGTGGCACGACATAATTCTCAAACTCAACAATCATTCTTGGGTTTGGGATGGTGTAACTAGGCAATGTTCCTTTTTGCCTTGGATTGAGATGAGTGGCAATTTGGCCCAGTTGGGTCTCCATCTGCTTTATGGAAACTGAGTGAGAAGTCACTGTCTGGATAGAGTGAAGAAGTAATTTTTCTATTCCATCAACACTTTATCGGACCCTTCAACCTTGTTGTAGATCCTTGAAAACATGTATTCAGGCAAGTTTCCTTCTATCCCAACTGGTTCTTTTAGGTATGAACGATCATGGGGAGGCACATACTATCTTTTTCCATCTCCCTATCTCTCCTATTTCTACCCCACTAGTCTTTCCAAAAAACCATCTATATCATTCTTCGAACTTTGGTTCCCACCTTCTTGTTGATAATTGGTGTGAGCCCCCCTCCCCTCTCAATTGATTTCCCAAGTATTGATTTTCTTCATTGTTTAATTGCTAAAATATGGAATCATGCAGGTACTGCCCACTGTTGGTTCAAACCCTATTTACTAACTTAATTCCATCTCCCATGATATGTTTAGACAACAAATTGATTTGGGTCATAATTTTTGCCATGCTTACATCTCTTTCATGGTCCTTCTCAACTGGTTCTTTGGTTTAACCCACTTAGAGAGTAGGAATTTGGTCCTCTCTAGTGTGCCATGCTAGATTAACCTTAGTCATGTAATCAAACAACAAAGCATCAATATCAAACTATTGTCTCATTAATCCACCATGGACTAATTGATAAACCACACATTTATCATGTGTTGGACATTCCAAAACTAACTTCTTGAGTCCCAGCCATGTCTCATGTAGGGGTTCACCTCCAATACATTTGAAATTTCAGTATTGGAGTCGAAGTTTAACCATTTTCAAGGGTGAAAAGAATCTCTCCAAGAAGACAACATTTAGATCTTCCCACGAAGTGATTGTATCATTTAGTAACCCTGCCAACAATCTTGTAGCCTTTTCAGTTAAAAAGAACGAAAATAACCTCAACCTTCCAGACTCTTGGGAGATATTCTTGAACATGAAGTGTCCACATACCTCCTTGAAATTCCTAAGTTGTTCATGGGTACCCTCATGAGCAAGAAACCAAAAAAATCCTTTCATCTACAACAATTGTATCATTGTTTTGGTGATGTGAAACACAAACCTCCCAATTGTAGAAGGTATCTGGATTGCTCCCGTGGTATAAATGAAATTAATGGACATGTCATTCAAATCACCCATATTGTCATTTTGACCATAGTGACTATAGTTGTCACTTCCATGGTCACTCATTTTGTAAACCAACAAATAAGCCAACAACAACACCAAAAAACAAATTTACTATAAATAAATAAATTTAAAATCTAATTTCTCAATTACGATTCTCCACCACCACTCCTCGAAAGCAAAGCCATTTTTTATAACGCTCAAATCACTCTTGAAAACTAACCACAAGAGTGAGTGATCATATTCAGTAAAAACCAAATGAAGTGTCAGGTCGAATCCAACAGAGAATAGTATATCGTGGAGACTTCCTATAAATAAATTTGGACTTTAAATTTAGTCTGTAATTGTAAGAATAATTTGGTGGATGATTCCATCAATTCAATATAAAGCTTTCGTTGTACATTACCACAATTAAACTAAAACATCGACAAAATAAAGAGTTAACAAGTAATCTAAATGTGTGGGGATTGGAAATCGGTATCACATACGGGTAGTTGTGATGTTCTATAGTGATGAACATTCATGAATAGGCTAAGTCATCTTCATTGGCGCTCATCATATTTTGATCTCAAAGAATCTATGCATAGAATCTCTCTTCGGTCTCATCTAAATTCCAATCTAAACAACCCAATACTCTGTTCTTTCTTTAAAGAACACGGAAAATAGATTTGACCCATAACCTCTATTATCAAGAAAGTTATAAACATCAAACCTAAATTTCTAGTATCAAACTAATTAAGCACTCCAATCAATCTCTTTCGATTATCAACTGGAGATCGGAAGTAGGAATAAAGTTTGAAACCTAAACCCATAGCTTAAACCTATGGTAATGAGACCAAATTCATGTATCAACAACAACAAATAGAGCATAGCACAATCCCCACTATATTAAATTAACACCCAACCCCATATTTACACCACTAGATCTTTGGGTTTTCGCCACCCATCAAAATAAGTAAGGAGATTATACCTTCCCTGAAAGCAACTATGGGTATCTTGAAATAAAGAAATTACAAGTAAACACACTTAGGATTTCACTTCAATTTATAAAAGTTAAACACCTAGATTTAAAAACCCCAAAACTAGAAAAGTGTTCTTCAAAGGTAAAGTGTTCTAAAAACTCACTAAAATTATATCTCCAGTTCTCTCTGATTCTTTCTACTTTGGGCTATTTATACTTTCCCAAAATTTGGCCCAAAATACATTACGTGATTGACTGGGTAATATTATTTGGGCTCACTGAACATGTTGGGTGCATCACTTTTTGCTTCTTAGCTCACCTTCTGATGCTCTAGGCTTTAAGTGTTTTGAACATCTGTTGGCGAAGTCGATTGAGTTAGCCTTTCACGTTTAGCAAATTATCGAGTACCAGTTTTGTTCACCTTTCGAGTATTCAATATTTTCTTTCCATAGTATCAGTTTGGTGATGTTCATCAAGGCCGCCTTTCTCATTCAGCACGTCACCCTTTCCGCTGGAATCTGCCAAGCTGATTTGATAGACACAAGTGCTATGTAGTGTTATTTTAGGTGAGGTTGAGCTCAATTGGTGATCTGCCTTTCTTGTTAGGTGATTCACAATGTATGGTTCGTAATTTTTTGTGCACTTTAGCCCAATTTTTCAATCATCAATCCTTGTGTTGTCCAACTTCCTACATAGCTGCAAATCATCAATATTTAATCATAATAGGATGATATTAGGCATTGAGGACATCAATTATTGAGCTAAATGGACCTTAAATGAATGCAAATCTATAACTCATTAGAATGATCAAGCTAAAATAGAGTGAACCCTTCAAAGAAGAATCATAAGTCGTGAATATGGTCAATTCATATTAAAACATAATAAAAGTTTCATAAAACCTTTAAAGTAACTTTAATTTATTTTTTGGGATATTAGCTTTAACCGACAATAAACCATGCGAGCCATAACACCGAATCCGATGTAACTCCCTCTTAGAGAAAGGAGAGTCTACTTGCCAAGGTGGAACTTTGTATAATGACTATTTATGGGTCCACTATTTAGGTCATTTAAGAAAAATCTACGAGGACACGTAGTTTGGAACTAGAAGTTTCTACTAGAGACAATCCTATTTGATCCTCCATCTCATAGTTTTCTCAGTGCTAGGTTAAATCCCAATATAATATTCATCTCAAAAACATAATATGACACATGGAAAAGCACAATTATATTACTAATACAAGCTTAATCATCATAGACTATCTCCTTAACTAATGAATCATGCATGTGTGAGAAAACCTTTAACCAATTATGATTCCTTAATATGTTGGAAAATCTTTCAGAATTTCATTGATGCTTATCTTGAAAGCAACCTTTAGATCATCAATGATATTTTCATAAATTATGCATAAACTTTTATAAACCATCATTTATAAGTTCATAGTTTTCTTCATATACTCATATCTTGATAAATTTATGAATAATGCATGGGTCTTATAGAAATAATTTGAAAATCATATAGTATAATAAAAACCAGCATAGGATGATTCAAATTGAATAATTAAACCAACATCAAGTAAGACACATGGAGATCACATGAAACCCTAAGAAATTTAGGTGAAATTGAATTTGTAGAATTTGGATCTTTTGGGACTCAATGGGTAAATAGAACCCATTGATGAATTCCCTCATACCTTGATAAACAAAGACCAAAAGCAACAAAGAAAAGGAAGACTTCAATCTTTAAACCCTAGATTTCTTCTTGAAATTGAGAGAGAATTGGAGAAGATGAATATGGATGGAATTTGGGGGATTTTAGAGAAAGAGAGAGTTGGGGTAGTTTTAGGAATAAAAAGTTAGTTATGGGACTTATAATTAAGATCAAAACGATATAGTATAGGCATTAAATGCATAGGAAAGGACCCAAATACCCTAAGAAATAACTATCGAACAGTCCTACAGATTGGACCTATCATTCGTAGACCTTTTTATAGCCAATACAGGTCAATTGTACAACAAACTTCAGAAACCTTTCATTCAACTTCCCATGAGACCTTTCTACGATCCGAAGACCTCTAACATAGATCAGAAGAATCAGAAGAAAAATTAGAAGAAGAAGAAGAAGAAGAGGAAGAGGAAGAAGAAGAGGAAGAGCAAGAGCAAGAGGAAGAGGAAGAGAAAGAGGGAGAGGGGGAAGAAGATGGAGAGGAAGAGGGAGAGGAAGAGGTCGAGGAAAAGGGAGAGGAAGAGGAAGACGAAAAGGGAGAAGAAAAGGGAGAAGAAGAGGGAGAGGAAGAGAAAGAGGAAGAGTAAGAGTAAGAGGAAGAGGAAGAGGAAGAGGAAGAGGAAGAGGAAGAAGAGGAAGAAGAGGAGGAAGAGGAAGAAGAGGAGGAAGAGGAGGAAGAGGAAGAAGAGGAGGAAGTGGAAGAAGAGGAAGAAGAATAAGAAGAGGAAGAAGAGGAGGAAGAAGAAGAAGAAGAGGAAGAAGAGGAGGAAGAGGAAGAAGAGGATAAAAAGGAGTAAGAAGAGGAGGAAGAGGAGGAGGAGGAGGAGGAGGAGGAGGAGGAAGAGGAAGAGGAAGAAGAGGAGGAAGAGGAAGAGGAGGAAGAAGAGGAGGAGGAAGAAGAGGAAGAAGAGAAGGACGAGTAGGAGGAGGAGGAGGAGGAAGAAGAAGAGGAAGAGGAAGAGGAGGAGGAGGAGGAAGAAGAGAAAGAGGAAGATGAAGAATAAGAAGAAGGGTTCAAGCTAGGTCAAGTCTCCAATATTCCAAGATTTGAGAGGGATTTGTATCCAAGGTATGTTAGCTTATTCATCAATGGATACTTCCATCTATGGAGCCCCCTATAAATCCCTCAATTGTGAAGATGCAATCCCCAATTCAAGTTTGGGTTCCTTCCAATATTGTGGGTTAAGTTGAGTATTAATCCAATTGAGTGGATATTAATTATTTATGATTGAATTAGTAGTGAATCATTATATTATGATGAATTTACATGTTTTTAATGGTTAACCCTAGTCTAATTGATGAAATTGAAATAATGTGGGTTTATGCCTTGTGAAAGGAAAATGAAGACATAGAGTTGATCTTCCAGAATTGATGACATGCATAGTAATTGTTCAAGAATATAAACATGTAAACATGAATGGAATTATATTAAAGTCTATATGATGGATCATTACTTGTAATGATAGAGATTGAGCCTTTATGATGAGGTATGGTTAGAATTGATTAAGAATGAAGCTTGTAACTAGAATATCTTGTGATCTAGATATGTATAATGAGAGTAAGAAGTAAAGCTTTCAGAATAGGGCTTGTAGTCATGAATGTTGACTTCTAGGGTTTTGAAGGTAAAGCTAATAAGATGAATTATGTATGCTAAGGCTTTGAGAGTAAAGTCTATATGAGAATAGAAGAGTAATGGCTAGAATTATGGTGGAAGGCCTTTACCTACCTAATCTACCTTATGAATGATAGATTGTATGAAGTGATAGAATAACTTGAGTTATGATGAAATCCATGTCTAATGTAGTAATTCTAGAGGTGTTTATTTGATATGAGCCTTGACCCTTGAAAGGGTAAGATATGATATTATGCATATTTTATGAAAGCTATGTAGATGCCTTATGAACACTTTGATAGTGAAGTGTCTATGATCATGATATGTTGTTGTGTTGTTGAAAGGCTATTCTCATATGCACACCTATGCCTGAATATGATATGATATGAAAAGTTCTCTCACATAGAATGATTCTAGGTTGAAAGGCTATTATCACCTAAAATGAATCTAAGTCCAAGGACTATGAAATGTGATGAGGTTGTGGTGAATCCCCCAAAGACCTTTATATGAGAGGAATGTGAGGTGAATTTCCTTATTTCTAATGAGATACACATGAGGTAATTACCCACGTCATGATATGAGGAGTATGAGGTGATTACCCTTTTATATATGTATGACTCCTAAGGCAAGGCAAGAGGTGATTACCCATTAGCCTTCATGTTGATCATGGAGGCGATTACATATGATCCTTATTAAGTGATGTGGAGGCGAATACCTAAATTACACCCTAAAATAAATATGGAGGCGAATACCTATGATTCCTTAAAGTGAACATGGAGGTGAATACCTATGATTCCTTAAAGTGAACATGGAGGCGAATACCTATGATTCCTTAAAATGAACATGGAGGCGAATACCTATGATTCCTTAATATGAATTATGTTATGAACAATGAATTGTATGGATTGTAGCTTGATAGGCCTTCCATGATATGTATGACTAGAGGTAATTCCCCTTGTCCTTTATGATTCCATGATATGTATGACTAGAGGTGATTCCCCTTGTCCCTTATGATTCCATGATATGTATAACTTGAAGTGATTCCCTTTGTCCTTTATGATGATATAAATATGAGATCAAAGAGATGATCAATATGCATGAAAGTCTAGAGTGGTATTTAGTATGGGTAGGATTATGGGGTCTTATCCATACATTGCACAAGTATGACTTGAAGTTAATTATGAAGTGTTTCTCTTATGTGATGTATGCTTAGATTGGATTGTTGCTATAATCTGCATCCTTGATATGTTGACTAAAGGTGATGATTCCCTTATGTATGAGAATTAAGCTAAGAATGATATCATGAGATGGTAAGTATGATTATGATGGCCAAATGGGATACTTAGCATGGATGGGATTATGGGGTCTTATCCATGCATTGCACAAGTATACTTGGAGGTTACTTATGAAGTGATTCTTTTATGATATGAAGGTCTAAGTATGGACTATGTATATGGACTATGTTATATGATGACTAATGCTTACAATGTTGGAGATTATCTTTATGCCTATGTTATTATCTCTTATGCTTATGACTTATGTCTTATGTTGGCTAACCCTTATGCTATGCTTTTATAATGTTATGCTAGCTAACATATTTAGTACATTTTTTACTAACGCATATTCTTACGTACATTCTTATCAAATGTAGGGTCTGGCGATCTTGAGTTCCATATTTGCGGCTAGGTTCTTAGTAGGAGCAAGGAATTGAACAGTGGTGAGTCCTCATAGCACCGAGGATCAAGCCACCATTTCCTTTATGTCTTTCTTTTATGTTTCAGACTATTGTATTGGTTGTGTCCCAAGAGTTATTCAAAGTTGCTTTAGATAGTTGAGACAAAGTGTTATAGACTTCCACTTGCTTTTATATAGACTTTGATTGTATGGAAAAAGTTTTAAAATTCCTGTATCATTTCTATTTGCTTTATGTTATGATATGCTAAGTTGCTTACATTGAGTCCTTCGAGGTTCTATGTGCCATGTTATATCTAGGGTGTACCCCTGGGTCGTGACAAAAAGAAAGAGTTGGTTCGAGATGTTCATAGATTGGCTCTACTAGGTGTTCAGTTAGTGGACTCCACCAAGGGTGGTATTATGGTTCAGAATCGTCTTTAGTGGCGGATGTGACAGCCAAGAAAAATTTTGATCCAATTTTGGAAGAATTGAAAGAAGCGGTGCTTAAGAAGTCTGTTGAGGCTTTCTCCCTAGGGGGATGGGGTACTTATATACCAAGGTCATTTATTTGTTCCAAATGTGGATGACTTGAGTGACCATATTTTTACAGAAGCCCATACCTTAAGGTTTTCCATTCACCCAGGAGCCACCAGGATGTATTGTCATTTATGGGAGGTTTATTGGTTGAATGGGACTAAGAAGGATATTGCGGGATTTGTGGCTAGGTGTCCAAATTTCCAGCAATTAAAGGTTGAGCATCATAAACATGCAGGTTTACCCCAAGACATTAGCATCCCTACTTGGAAGTGGGAAGACTTGAATATGGACTTTATTGTTGGTTTGCCTCGCACCCGGCGAAATCATGATTTGATTTGGGTGATAGTAGATTGGATGACGAAATCGGATCATTTCCTTCCCATCAAGACTTCTTATTCGGCAGAGGACTATGCCAAGGTGTACTTGAGAGAAATGGTAAAGTTCCATGGAGTGACTTTGTCCATTATTTTTTATCGTGGTACCCAATTTACTTCTCAATTTTGGAAGTCATTCCAATAGGGTCTTGGCACTAAGGTTAAGTTTAGCGCGGCCTTTCATCCCTAAACTGATGGGAAAGTACAGCATACTATCAAAAGTTTAGAAGATATGTTAAGAGCTTGTGTAATTCATTTTAAGGTAATTGGGATGACCATTTTCCATTGATTGAGTGTGCTTATAATAATAGTTATCACTCGAGTATTGATATTGCTCTATTTGAGGGACTATATGGAAGGAGGTTTAGATCTACTATTGGTTGTTATGAGGTGGGTGAAGTTGTCCTAATAGGTCCCAAATCAGTACATGAGGCCATAGAGAAAGTTTGACTTATTAGAGAAAGGTTGAAAATGGCTCAAAGTCGGCAAAAGTCATATGCCAATGTGAGAATAATGGATCTTGAGTTTAACATTCATGATTGGGTTTACTTTAAAATCTCACCCATGAAGGGTGTAATGAAGTTTGGTAAGAAAAGTAAGCTTAGTCCCCCATATGTAGGCCCATATATGATTTTGAGGTGTGTTGGAAAGGTTTCTTATGAGCTAGATTTGCCAAATGAGTTGGCAACAGTGCATCCAATTTTCCATGTCTCTATGTTGAAGAAATGTGTTGGTGAACCGACATTTATAGTTTCCTTAGAAGGGTTGGGAGTTGATGAAAGTTTTCTTATGAGGAAGTTCTGATTGAGATTTTGGGCCGTCAAGGCAAGAAGTTGAGAAACAAGGAAGTTGCTTTCCTGAATGTATTGTGGAGGAATCATTTAGTTTAGGGTGATACTTGGGAGGCCGAGACTGATATAATGTCCCGATATCCTCATCTCTTTCCTTCTACTCCTACTCTAGCTTGAGGTAATGAGTTCCTCTTGGTTTGACCTTTGTTTTAAAGTCATGTGTTATATATTTTTCCATGATTTTATTATGTTATGCATGTTCATGAAAAACATGTGTTTTTAAAGAAAATGATTTTACATGCTTGATTTTCCTCATGTTGTTGTGCATTGAGTATGAGTTGCATATAGACTTCATGAGATGAATTGATGAACATGCTTTAGCTATGCTTTTTGAGAGTGAATTGCATATAGGCTCCATGAGATTGTGTTGAGCATGTGTTTAGCTTGGAGAAGGTAGTTCCTTCTTGAATATGAGAAATTTTGAAATTTAATTCATATTGGGTTGCTAGATGTAGTTCCTACTTCCTTATGATACATTGAGTATGTTTAACTTGGAGTTGATGTTTCCTCCTTGTTTATGGGCAGTGCATGCATGATGGGATGTTAGAGATAGTTTCATCCCTCTTATGATGTTTTGAGAACTTCCTAACTTGGAATCGATAGTAACTCCTTGGTTGTATGCATTACATTTTAGGTTGGGTTGATAGTTACTCTCCTAATATTGTAGAACCAGTTTAAATCTCATTAGCGGACGAATGGTCCCAAGGGGGAGATATTGTAACCCCCCGTATCCGAAAAAGGGAAATGAAGTAAATTTTGAGAAGTAGGTGCCAGCCACGGAGGCTAATAACGGCCCGTGTGTAGAACCATGGATCAAAGTGTGATCTGTGGATTGGCCACCCTGCCAAGTCTTTTGAGGTCCAAGACCACGACCAGACCTATGGATCATAGGTCAGACCATGGTCCGTGGTTCACTTTCCAAAAATTGACTCTCTGACCATGAATGACGGTCCACCAGGACGGGTCGTAGGTCAGACCATGGTCCGTCAACTGGGGTCCGTCGGTGTTGGGCTTGTAGTTATTTTTAGGGGCAGTTGGATCTTTTCCTAATTAATTAACTCCTATACTAAGTCGTCTTACCCTTCACTAAGACCCCTATGTAAGTATTTTCAACCCCCAAATTAGCCCATTCACTTCATTCTTCCAAAAATCACAAAGAAGAACTCTCAAAAATATTTCTCTCACTAGAAACTTGAAGAAGAAGAAGATTCAACCTAGGGTTTCAAGTCATAGTCTGAATTCCTCCATTGAAGGCTAGCATTTGGATTCAAGGTATGATAGTTTTTATCCATGGATTCCTTCGATCCATGGAGTTCCCAATTTCCTCTATTTCTAAAGGTAGAATTCCCCAATTAAGTTAGGGTTTTCTTTTGTTACCATGGGTTCTTTTGATTATTGATTTATATGATTGATTTATGATCTCTTATGCATAAATTGATGAAATACTATGATCTTATGATGATTTCCCCATGAACCCATGTAATCCCCTATGTTCTCAAATTATGAATCATATGATGTGGGATTTTGATCTTAAAGGAAGAGTTTTATGAAATTAAGAATATGATGCTAGCTTTATATGAATTTATGATGAAATCCATATCTAACCCATGTTTTATAAGCGTTGATGATTAAAAGTGGGTTTTGAACCTAAAGAGGTAAATTGTGTACTTATGCATTTTCTTATGAAATCTATGCAAATTTATTAAGGATGCTTTGAGAGTAAAGTATCAATGATGATGTTGTGTTGTGTTGTTTAAAGGATATTCTGATAAACACATATAAGCATGATGTGAAAGGTATTCTCACATGGAAACGATTCTTAGGTTGAAAGGCTTTCTCACCTAAATGAATCAAGAGTAAGAGCTATTCTCATGAAACTAGCTTGGATTGGTTATCCTAGGATGCCTTTCCATGAATAATAAGGTCAAAATAAGAAATGACTATTCTGTGGGATTTATGCTTAGCACCGAGAGGATATTGAGATGGGAGCTCTCAAGTTAGTAGAGGTCGGGTTTCTAGAAGCAATATTTTTATCCCTTACCTGTGTGCCCCTATAGGATGTTTGTCTTAGATAGACTTTAGCTAGTGGATCCACTAAAGCTAGAAGTTCATGGTCCATACCTTGGTAAGTAGGACAACCTTTTTCGGTGTAGAGACACCAGGGGATCATGTTATAGCTCACATGGTCTCATCGGTTAAGGCTAATTCCCCACATTAAAAATGAACTAAGGTTACTTCAAGAAGTATCGCATATGAGTTCAAAGGTTTCAAAGATGAAGTTAGCTTGCATTGACCATGATTTTACGATTTATGTTTTATAACTCTTTTATATCATGTTTAGTTTGGTCAATTGCATGTCATGAAATGAAATCTCCCTTTTAGCATGATTTAAATGCTTTATGAATGGCTATTATACTTGGTACATTATTGTGTACTAACGCATACTCTTGCCTACATTTTTCCCAAATGTAGGGTCTGGAAGTCAGGTTCATCATTTTCATTGCTAGTGGTTTAGTTCGAGATTTCTAATCTTTGGGGAGTCCTCATGCTTCGAGGAGGCAGTTTTATTATTTTCAGTTTCTTTTATGTATTTATCTTTTGGATAAGATGTATGGACTAGGCCTAATTTTATATTATATTTGATGGCTATGATGAGACAAGTGTTTTAGATTTCCGCTTTTCTTTTATGAAAACTCTGGGACTTGAATTATTATTTCTCTTAATATTCTATTTCTTATGTTATGAGAGCTAAGTGGCTTGTATGGAGACCTTCGGGGTTCTATACGCCATGTTACATCTAGGGGGTTACCCCTGGGCCGTGACAATGAAGGATATGATGAGGTTCAGAAAGAAGGTCAAGCTTAGCCTTAGATTCATCAGACCTTTTGAGGTTTTGAGCTGAGTAGGAGAGGTTGCCTATAAGTTGGCCTTTCCACCTAGTTTTTCATCTTTGTATCTTGTGTTTTATGTTTCTGTGCATCGGAAGTACAGGCAAGATGAGTCCCATGTGCTTTCACTTGATTTAGTAGTGTTGGGTCTAGACTTGACCTTCTACGAGGAGCCTATAGCCATCTTGGGTAGGCAGGTACAAAAGCTTAGGATCAAGGAGATTAATTTTAGTGAAGGTATAGTGGAAGCACCATTTAGTTGGTGAGGTAACTTGGGAGATGGAGTCTGACATGCATGCCAGATATCCCCATCTTTTCGAGACTCCAAGTACTTCTTTTACTTAAGGTTCGAGGAGGAACATGGTTTTTAGTGCTGGATAATGTAATGACCTTATCAGTTATCTTTGAAATTTTACCAGTTTACCTCTTCTGATATTGGCCCCAGGTCATTTCTAACTGAGTTCTAAAATTGGTTTTGAGTTTTAAGTAAAAAGTTATGAATTACGGAAACTTTTGAAGTTGAAAGGAAAAAGTTGTTGAAAAGTAGTTTTAGGTGTCGTTTGGATTTTTGAGTCTCGGAATAGAGGTTTGTCTATTCCATGAGTCCCAGAATGTGGAAATTTATCTAACAGATTTGGTAGTTTCAGGTCTGAAGTTTATTCATGTATTTGAGGTCCTCAAATGGAAATATATGAAATTTTAGTCTTTGGGTTGACTTTGGTCAACATTAGGGGTTTGGATACTCGTATTGTATTTATGATAGTTCCATTGGATTTGGGGGATTATATTAGGCCTAAGGGAGGTCTTGTTTGAAAGTTTAAAGGTCCCAAGCTTGATTTGGCCTTTTTAGGCATTACATTCATTTCTTGTGTCTTGCACGGATTTTGGGTCAAGGAGACATCAGATTAGTGTTTCGATAGCTCCATTAAGTTTGGAATGTCGAGATCAGTTAGGTAGTATATTTTTTTTGTGCATATGGGGTGTGAAATGAATCTCGAGGGCCTTTTGATGAATTGAAATTTGGTTGAATTTTATGATGCCTAATGTGCTCGCGTTAATGAGAGGTTGTTCACTTTTGCAAGCCTCTCTTTTGTAAACCTCTCTTTTGCAAAAACCTTGTTGCTATCACAACCTTCAATTTAGTAAAAGCCAGATCGCGAAAGTTATAGGCCAAATTATTTTGCGGTTCTCTTTTGCAAACTAGAGTCACAATTGCATTGATCGTGTTAGCGACCCTAAGTTCGTGAAAGAGACTTTCAAGAGGGTTTTGGCCTGCAATTTTAGGGGTTTACCCCATTTTCCCCATTTTGAGTTTTGAAAAACCCTTGGAGGCGATGTAAAAGAGATTTCTTGTGCTAAATCATTTGGGTAAGTCTTTGTGGCCATAAAATTTCAAGTTCCTTTTATCATTTGTGTCATTACCCAAAGAACAACCTAGACATGACATTGAGAATAGGATCTCGAGAGACCCTAAACGAGCCACTTGACATAAGCATGACGTAATAAAATATAATTTAATAGATATAACCAATATATGTTTCAAATCATATCATGACATATAATATACAAACATAGTACATAAGAGATACACGAAATTCTTCTAAGTTAACATAATCCTTTCTAATGTCATAAGACTTGTTGGAACATAACCCATACACCGCGTACAAGTTTCAAAATGAAAAGACAATACAAAAAAAAGCATCAGTGGATTTGTCCTCCGAGCATGAGGAATGACCAATCAATAGTGCTAGTAGACCAATCCAAGCTAGCCACAAACAGGACAAGGAACGTATAACCCTTTATTATAAGGCAATATAGATACCAGTATGCATTTGTACATTGCATTACTGAGAATGGGGAAATGCATTGGACATTGGAATGATAATAAGAGAAATTTTAAACATGATATGCATGACAAAGTAAAACATAGTAAAAGTATTTAAAGAATCCATGAGTCATAATCAAGGTCAATGCATACTTAGAACCATTTGAGAAAAGATTTTATTAAAACCTTTGAAGAAACATCATTCATTTGTGGGATATTTATCTTTAACAAACAATAAGACCATGTGGGTAATAACATGGAATCCGACATACCCCTCACACCGAAAATGGGAAATCTACTTGCCAAGGTAGACTCCATAACATTCATTTATAATTTCTATGGTGGATCTACTAGCAAGGTTATTTAAGAGAGTCTTATGGGGCACGTAATTTGGGACAAGGAATTGCTACTAATGACAAAACCTCCACTAGCAGTAAAGCCTCCATTCCAAAATCCTTTAGGTGCTTAGTAAATTCAAACTGAAAAGACATAATCACATTCATCTCGAAATACATGGAAAGGTACAATAAAGCTACTAACCGAATCAGTCATCCTAGAGTAACTCCTTTCCAACCATGATAAACTCCTTCATATTAGACACTTACCTTTATAAGCATCTAAATCATATTTCATTCATATGGAAGAAAACCTTTCACAAATCATTGATACTTATCTCAAAAACATCCATAGTTCATAAATTATCGTTTTCATATAACATGCATAGCTTTCATCATAATAATTCATAAGTTCAGAAGCATAGTTCATAATTCATGTTCATAAAGTAATAATAGGCATGGGTCTATATGAAAACAAATGAAAACCATATAATTGAATCAAATCATGTATAATAAGATTGAAAATAAAAAATTGAATTATAAGAAATAGGACCTATGGAAATTCGCATGAAATCCTAGATAATTGGGTGAAATTGAATAGGAGATTGAGATTCTTTTGGTCCCAATGGATGAAGGGGGTCCATTCCTGAATTTCCACACGCCTTGAATAATCAAAGCTCTAGCAATGGAGATAAAATTCATCATGCTAGATGTAACCTTAACCACCACTTTGATAGCTCTTGAGAGAAAATTGGAGGAGAAGACTAGAGAGATTTGGGGAAATTGACTGAATGAGAGAATTTAGGCTAGGTTTGTAAGAGTAAAAATGGTTATAGGGTAGTTATAGGGCCTAAAAGACGTTATTTAGGGATAATTGGGTAGGAAAAGACCAAAACACCCATAATTAAAATTGTGGGATCACACCTACAATTCTGACCTATGGTCCGTAAGAATTCTTATGGACCATCCTAGTCACTCGTAAGGTCAAATATTAGGGGCCATAATCCTGAACAACTTCTACGAAGAGCCCCCAACGAGTCGTCAAATTCCCTACAGTTCATATACCTCTTTTGTAGAACTCTTATTACCAAATATTTTACCAAGTCTCAGACCTCTTCCACGGACCCTTTCCTACGGAACGTCTTGGTGGTCTGTAGGAAAGTTCAAAATCCTAAAAACTTCCTCACCTTTCTAGACGCTTCCTACGACTGCCTTCTACTAACCATTGGGCATTGTACGGTCCGTAGATGGGCTACTATAAACTATAGTAGTGCCAAGTTTCTGTAACTTCCTTCCCAAACTAATCTTCCAATTTCTGAGGTGTTACAATATCTCCCCCTTGGAAACAGTTGTCCTCAAATGCGACTCAAGTTAGCATCAAAGGGATAAGAGATAATCAAACAACCCAAAATGAATGCAGATCTCATCAAAATGAACATAAACAAGGAGAAATTGCTCCAAGCTGAATCATAACATCAAAATTATGTTTTTCATGAACATGCATACATATGGAAACATGAGAATGACTAAAATGTATGAATCTAAATGAATGAACCATGAGAAACTAATACTTCAACGTAGAGTAGGAGCGGAGGGAAATAGATGAGGATATTGGGATATCATATCGGCTTCTGCTTCCTAAGTAGCACCCTCAACTAGTTGATTCCTCCAAAGAACTTTCACGGAAACAACTTCTTTATTTCTCCACTTCTGAACTTGAAGGGCGAAATTTTCAACTAGGCCCTCTTCATACGAAATTTTTTCCGTAAGTTCCAAACATTCTAAAGGCAAAATAGAAGTAATATGCCCAACATACTTTTTCAAAAAACAGACATGGAATATCAAATGTACCAATGCTAAGTCATCTGGTAACTCTAATTCATAAGCAACATTGTCAATGCGCCTCAAAATCTTATATGGGCCCATATATCAGGGACTAAGCTTCCCTTTCTTATCGAATCTGATCACACCCTTCAAGGGTAAGATTTTTATGTTAACCCTATCATCAACGTAAAATTCCAGCTATGTCCTTCTAACATCGGCGTAAGACTTTTTGTCAACTCTGAGCCGCTTTCAACCTTTTACAAATAAGTCTAACATTTTCCATACCCTCGTGCACCAACTTTGATCCTATCAAAGTGACCTCCTCAACTTCAAATAGACCAATAGGAGACCTACCCCTCATACAATAAAGAGCCTCAAATGGAGCCATTTGGATACTTGAATGATAGTTATTATTATGATTAAACTCAATCAAAGGCAAATGATCATCCCAATTACCCTTAAAGTCAATCACACAAGCTCTCAACCTATCTTCCAAAGTATAAATGGTAGGCTCAGCTTTCCCATCATCATGTTGATAAAACTCATGCTAAGATTCACTTGAGTACGAAGGCCTTTATGAAACAACCTCTAAAATAAAGATGCAAACTAAGTACCACAATTCAAGATAATGGACAAGGGCACATAGGCAACCTTACCATTTCCTGAATATAAATCTTTGCATACTCTTTAGCTGAGAATGGTTTCCTTACTGGAACAAAGTAAGGTGATTTTATCATTCTTCCCACAATAACCCTAATCAAATCAAACTGATGACAAGTACGAGGTTAAACCATAATAAAGTCCATAATCAATTCATCATATTTCATAGTAGGAATGCTAATATCTTGAGATGATTTGATGCTAAACTTTCACATGTTTACAATAAGGACACTTAACCAAAACCTTCACAACATCCCTTTTCATCCCATTCCATCAATAGACCTCCCACAAATCACGGTACATCTTCGTGGCTCTCGCATGAATCGAATAACAAGAATTGTGAGCTTCTATCAAAATCTGATTCCTCAATATTCGGGACACATAAAAGACCTTAGTATCAAAAGAAACCATCTCCCCATTGGGATAAAGCCTCAACGGATATTTTTGAAACCGACTTCTTCAAATCCACCAAAATTGGATCGAGATCTTGATTAGCCTTCACATCCAAAATGAGAGATGATTTTAAACTATTGTGAATAGTCACACCACGTTTATTATAATGGACCAAGGTAACACCCAATCGGCCAATGTATGAACATCACAACCTAGCTCTTTGTTACCATCGTCGACATGAGCAACACTACCCATTAATAGCTGAGTAAGAGAATCCGCCACCACATTAAATTTTTTCAGATGATAAAGGACACTCATGTCATAATATTTCAATAACTCAATCCATCTTTTTTGGTAAAGATTTAATTCCTTTTGGGTGAACACATATTTTAAGTTCTTATGGTCGTTAAACATATCTACATGAACACTTTATAGGTAATGCCTCCAAATCTTTAGAAAAAACACTACCGCTGCTAACACAAAAATCATGAGTCAGATGATTATTTTCATGCATCTTCAATTGCCTTGAAGAATAAATGATGACTTTACCATGTTGCATCAAAACACAACCAAGACCAATCCGTGACGCATCACAATAAATCACAAAACCATCTGATTTTTCCGGTAACATCAATATAGAGGCTAAAGTGAGTTTATCCTTTAACTCTTGTAAACTATTCTCATAATATTCCAACCATAGGAATTTTACCTTTTTTTGCATCGACAATGGAAAACCTATAGAATTAAATTCTTCCGAAAACCATCTATAGTAATAGGACAAGCCCAAGAAACTCTGAATATCTAAATCTGACAAAGACCTAAGCCAAGTTTGAACTACCTTGGTCTTCTTAGGATCAACTTCAGTACATTCACCAAGGAAAGCTATGAACCTCAACCTGTCATGACCCAGGGGTACCCCAAGGTGTAACATGACCAATGAAACCCCGAAGGGCTCCATATAAGCTACTTAGCATATCATAGCATCAAGTACTAGAACAATAAAGAGTTAAAAATAACATTTAAGTCCAAAATATCGTTATAGAAAAGCGAAAGTCTAACTCAAATCTCAACATAGCCATCTATTACAATCGAATGAAAGTAGGCCTAGCCCATACATCATGTTCAAAAAGGAAATACAAAAGTAAAACTACAATAAAGAAGATCCATCCTCGAACCATGAGGACTCACCAAGCTCGGAAAGAAATCAAAGCCAAACCTCTAGCCACTAGAATAGGAACCTTGCCTGTCGGACCCTACATTTGGGGGAAAATATAGGCAAGAGTATGTGTTAGTACAAAAATGCACTAAGTATGATAGCTATGCATAAAACATTTAAAACATGCTAAGAAGGACATTTTATTTCATGATATGAAATTTTCCAAGTTTAAACATCATAATAGAGATAGTTGGAAACATAGTTTATAACATCATCACTAATGCGAGCTAAATAATCTTGAAGCTTTTGAACACATAAAATATACTTCTCTGGAGTAACCTTAGTTCATTGATCATCATATTATGGGAAAATTAGCCTTAACCGACATAGAGACCATGTGAGCTAAAACATGTTCACCCGGTGTCTCCCACACCAAAAAGGGTTGTTCTACTTGCCTAAGGTAGAACCATGAACATCTAACTTAAGTGGATCCACTAGCTAATCGACCTAAGGGGGCACATAGTTATGGGATAAGGAGATTGCTACTAGAACCCCGGCCTATACTAGCGGGCAAGCCTCCATCTCATTAGACTTCTTTTGGAAACCCGACCTCTACTAACGGGAGAGCTTCCATCTCAATGTCAATATTCACTCGGTGCTAAGCATAATTCCCACAGAATAGTATTTTCTTACTTATTCTCATTATTCAGGGAAAGACATGTCATCTTGTCAATCCAAGTTAGTTCAATAGGATAACTCTTATTCATTGATTCAATTAGGTGAGAATAGTCTTTCAACCCAAGAATCCTTTCTATGTGAGAAAACCATTCACATCATGGTTTTAAGGGTTTTATGAGAATAACCTTTCAACAACACAACAACAACAATATTGGCACTTTACTCTCAAAGCACCCTTAATTGTAATTACATAGGTATCATAAGATCATGCATAACTCATACTTTACCCTTTCAAGGTACAAAGCTACCTTCAATCACCAAACCTAGAATTCTAACATTAGGTAGGGATTTTATCATAAATTCAAGTAATTATATACATTCATGCTTTAGATCATAAAACTCTTGTTTCATAACCAACAACCATACCCTAGGAGAACACAATTGGGAAAACATGGGGGTTTACATGGTTTAATAAGGGAATCATCATAAAAGAATTGTAAATCATCAATTCATGAATCTTTAAACATAATTAAACCATTAAGATCAATAATAATAAAAAACATGGTGTTAGAACAAAACCCTAGCTAATTGGGGAATTCTACCATTTGAAATAGATGAATTTGGGGACTCCATGGGTGGAAGGAACCCATGGATGAAAGCTATCATGCCTTGACTCCAATTACTATCCTTCAATGGAGAATTTGGATCCTTGGCTTTAAACCCTAGTTGATTCTTCTTTTTCTTCTTCTTCAAGTTCTAGAGAGAGAATATTTGGGAATTCTTTTTGGGATTTGAGAGAATGACTTAATTTGGGGGATTTTGGGGGTTAAAAATGCTTATATAAGTGGTCTACACTTAGGCAAAATGACACCACATTGATTTAATTAAAACCGGAAAAGACCCTTAAGCCTCTAAAATAACTACCGATTGGTGAACCATGGGGCCCGACCGACGGACCATCGATCGACTCACGGTCAGTCCTAGTAAACCGTGGTTCCACATCTGGGACTTGAAATTTTGGGCTTTGACCTATGGACCCTCGACCACGGTTCGTGGTCTGACCGACGAACAGTTGGTCAAGCCGTGGTCTAGAGGTCCTAAACTTACCCAAGGTGACCAATCCACGGATCCCTACCTACAGTTTGTGGTTCTATCCACAAGTCGTGGGTGTCTAGCCGTGGATGGCACCTGCAACTTTCTGGAAAGCTTATATTTTGGTCTTTTTGGATACTGGTGTTACAATATCTCCCCCTTGGGACCATTCGTCCTCGAATGAGATTCAAACTTGTTCTATAAAAGTAGGAGAAAAACTCACAACCCAACCTACAATGCAATGCATACAACCAAGGAGGAATTATCGACCCCAAGTTAGGACGTTCTCAAAAATTCGAAAGCGGGGTGAACTAACTCTATCAGCCCATAATGCATGCAATGTACATAATTAAGGAGAAAACACCAACTCCAAACTCATCATATTTAAATGCCAAAAAGGGGAGTAGGAACTACATCTAACAACCCAATATGCATAAATTCAAAATTTTATCATATCTAAGGAGGAACTACCTTCTCCATACTAAAAGCATGCTCAACACCATCTCATGGAGCCTTTATGCAATCTACTCTCAAAAAGCATAATTAAAGCATGTTCAACAATTCATCTCATGTAGTCAATAGGCAAATCATACTCAATGTACAACAACATGGAGAAAATGAATCATGAAGACTCATTTTCTTGCTAAGCATAAATTTCGCATGAACATGCACAACATAGGGACGTCATGGAAAACACATATAACACACATGACCTCAAAAACAAGATAACTCAAGAGGAACTACTTACCTCAAGCTAGAATAGGAGTAGAAGAAAAAAGATGAGGATATTTGGACTTCATATCCGCCTCAGCCTCCCAAGTATCACCCTCAACCAATTGGTTGTTCCACAAGACCTTCACAGAAGCTATTTCCTTGTTTCTCAATTTCTTGACTTGCCGGTCTAGTATCTCTATCGGAACCTCTTCATATGAAAAGCTTCGTCAACTCACAACCCTTCTAAGGGAATTACGGATGGCAGGTCTCCAATACACTTCTTAAGCATAGACACGTGGAATACCAAATGAACCGGATCCAACTCATTTGGCAAATCCAACTCATAGGCAACCTTACCATTATTTTTCAAAATTTGGTATGGACCTACATACTGGGGACTAAGTTTTCTTTTCTTGCCAAATATCATCACACCCTTCATAGGTGAGATATTTAAATAGACGCAATATTAATCTCAAATTCTAGATCCCTTCTCCTCACATCGGCATAAGACGTTTGCCGATTTTGAGCCATCCTCAACCTCTCTCTAATGAGTCAGACCTTCTCAATGGCCTCATAAACCAATTTGGGACCTAATAGAGAAACTTTACCCACCTCAAAACAACAAACGGGAGACCTACATCTCCTACCATAGAAGGCTTTAAAGGGAGCCATACTGATACTTGAGTGATAGCTATTATTGTAGGCAAACTCTATCAACGGCAAGTGGTCATCCCAACTACCCTTGAAGTCTATTACACATGCCCTTAACATATCTTCCAATGTTTGGATGGTACACTCCACTTGCCCATAGGTTTGAGGATGAAAAGTCATGCTAAGCTTAACCTTAGTGCCAATACCTTTTTGGAATGACTTCCAAAAGTGAGAGGTGAATTGGGCACCACGATCGGAGATAATAGATAAAGGAACTCCATGCAACTTCACCATTTCACTTATATATCACTTAACATAGTCTTCCACCAAAAAAGAAACCTTGACAGGAAGAAAGTGAGCTAATTTTGTCATCCGATCTATAATGACCCAAATAGAATCATGTTGTCTCTGGGTGCGAGGCAAACCCACAGTAAAGTCTATGTTTACATCTTCCCACTTCCAAGTGGGAATACCTATATCTTAGGATAAGCCTACCAGCCTTTGATGCTCAACCTTAACTTGTTGACAATTTGGACACTTGGCCACCAAACCCGCATATCCTTCTTTATCCCATTCCACCAATAGACTTCCCATAAATCACGGTACATCTTGGTAGCTCCCGGGTGAATAGAATACCGAGAACTATGGGCTTCCTCCAAAATTTGTTCCCTCAAGTCATCAACATTCAGAACACATAACCGACCTTGATACCTAAGCACCCTATCTCCCCCTTGGGAGAAAGCCTCAACGGACTTCTTAAGCACCGCCTTATTCAATTCAACCAAAATAGGATCAAGGCCTTGTTTGGATTTCACATCCGATGCAAAAGACGATTCGGACCCATTGTGAACCATAACACCACCCTTGGTGGAGTCCACAAATTGAACACCTAACCGGGCCAACCTATGCACATCTCGAACCAACTTTTTCTGATCATCATCAACATGATCCACACTACCCATCGACAACTGACTAAGAGAATCCGCTACCACATTTGCCTTACCGAGGTGGTAAGGAACACTCATGTCATAGTCCTTCAATAAATCAAGTCACCTCCTTTGGCAAAGATTTAGGTCCTTTTTACTAAACACATAATTTAAGCTCTTGTGATCGGTAAACACATCTACATGAACCTCATACAAATTATGCCTCCATATCTTTAAGGCAAAAACAATTGCCGCTAACTCAAGGTCATGGGTAGGACAATTCTTCTTGTGGACTTTAAGTTGCCTTGAAACATAGGCAATCACCTTACCATTTTGCATAAGAACACATCCCAACCCAACTCTAGTGGCATCACAATACACCACAAAACCATCCATACCTTCCTGTAAAGTTAACACCAGAGCGGAAGTAAATTTATCCTTGAATTCTTGGAAACATGTCAAGATATTGTCGGAATACTCTATTCATCAAGCCCATGAACGCCGCCGGAGCATTAGTTAAACCAAACGACATCACTAGGAATTCGTAATAATCATAACGACTTTGAAAAGCCATCTTTGGACTATCAACCCCTCTCACCGTCAATTGGTAACATGAACGAAGATCAATTTTAGAGAAATAACTAGCCCCTTAAAGTTGGTCAAATAGGTCGTCTATCCTTGGAGGAGGCTACTTGTTCTTGACTGTCATTTTATTCAATTGACGATAATCAATGCACATTCGAAGAGACCAATCTTTATTTCTAACAAACAACACTGGAGCACCCCATGGAGAGATACTTGGTCGGATGAAACCCTTATCCAACAAGTATTTTAACTGATCTTTCAACTCTTTTAATTCAGTTGGAGCCATTCTATAAGGAGGAATTGAAATATATTGCATATTTGGGAGAAGGTCAATATCAAAGTCTATTCCCACTCGGGAGGAACACCAGTCAAATCATCAGGGAAAACTTCTAAAAACTCCTTAACTACGGGGACCAACTCAAGAGTAGGGGTTTCCGAATCCACATCCCTTACCCAACAAGATGGTAAAAGTAACCCTTCGAAATCATCTTTCTAGGTTTAAGATAGGACACAAATTGACCTCTAGGCATAGAATTTTCCCCTTCCACTCTAGGGTAGGCTCATTTGGGAACTGAAACTTGACCACTCAGGTTCCACAATCTATAGAAGCATAACATGCATGCAACCAATCCATACCCAAGATAACATCAAAGTCTAAAATATCAAGCTCTAGCAAGTCAACAAGAGTAAATTTATGGGACGATGAAATGGGACATCTTCTATAAACCCTTTTAGCCACCACAGAATCACCAACAAGAGTCAAGACAGAAAAAGGTTCTAACAACACATTTGAAGGAACATCAAACCTCATAGCCACATATGGCGTCACAAAATATAAAGTAGCACCCGAATCTAATAAATCGTACACATCATGATGAAAAACTTTTAACATACCGGTGACTACATCCGGAGATTTCTCTTGGTCAGCTCGGGTTTGGAGAGCATAGAAGTGGTTTTGCTTTGGAGCATTTGAGTTCGAACAACTAGGAGGATTGCTTTCCTTCCCTTCCTTTTGCCGCAAGAATGGGGAAATATCTCATTTTGTGACCACTCTTCCCACAACTAAAGCATCCATCGGTGCCGTCTAGGCACTTACCATCATGTTTCTTCCCACACTTAGCACATGTAGACCTAGCCATAGAAGAGCCACCTCCATTACCTCCTTGAGGTTTAGAGTTAGACACCCTATCCTTGTTAAACTTAGGTGGAACATTAGAGGAACCTTGACCGGAAAACCCTTGAAAAAGTTTAACTCTCATGTTATCCATCGGATCTAGCATGTGAGAAATTACCATCACCGGTCTTAACCTCTTTTTACCTCTCTAGACTTTTCCTTGAATTTCAATTCCTTGATTTGTTGGGCGTACACCATACGACGTGATATATTCATATCATGAAGGACCATTGCCGTACGATGTTCTTTTTCTACCATGTCGGATATGCTCGTCAAAAACCTACTCATCTTAGCCCTCGAATCTGCCACCATAGTTGGAGCATACTTGGACAATTGAGTGAACATTAGGGCATATTCTTTCACACTCATACTTCCTTGATGAAGGTTAATGAACTCTTGCACCTTAGTTTCCCTCAACTCTAGGGGAAAGAACCTATCAAAAAACACTGATTTAAACACTTCCCATTCTATGGAACCCGCTACTATCGGTCTCTCTCCTTTCCAATGATCATACCACACTTGAGCAACATATTTCAATTGGTAAGCGTCTATCTCCGCCTTCTCCTCTGAGGTCACCCTCATAAAAGCAAGTACCTTATAGACCTCGTCGATAAACATTTGAGGAACCTCTTCCACTTTGGAGCCATAAAATTCTAGAGGGTTCATCCTTGCAAAATCCCTCACTCTTTAAGCTGCCAAATTCACATTAGGATTCATTGGAGCTACAATCTCTCTATTGGCTTGAGTCACAAAGCTTGAGCCAATATTTGAAAAGCCGACCTAACCTATGTATTTATCGCCTTCCCAACCGAAGGATCTATCAGAGCTTGAGGAGCTTGAGGAGGAGCTCCTTGTTCCTCATTCTCCCTTGCATTCCTTTTATTATAAGCCCTTCGATAAGTCATATCCTCAAAAAGCATAAGGTAAGAATTAGAAGAGACTTTAAGAGTTAAGCTTTATGGCACGACTTAAGAGTAACGAAAGAAGTTGAATTTCCTAATCATCTTGTAGCCTCTCATTCATAAATGTGGCGCGCTTCACACTCATGAACAAGACTCTACTAGACGTCGCTTATGAGACATCATCCTAGAATCATTCTAAACCTTGTGCTCTGTTTACCAAGTTTGTCACGACCCAGGGGTACCCCCTCTAGGTATAATATGGCATATGGAACTCCGAAGAACTCCATATAAGCCACTTAGCATATCATAACATAAAGTATTAGAACAATAAAGAGTTAAAAGCAACATTTAAGTCCAAAATATCTTTATAGAAAAGCAGAAGTCTAACACAAGTCATAACATAGCCATCTATTACAGTAGAATTAAAGTGGGCCTAGCCCATACATCATGTTAAAAGAGGAAATAAAAAAGTGAAACTACAATAAGGAAGATCCATCCTCGAACCATGAGGACTCACCAAACTCGGCAAGAAATCGAAGTCCAAGCTCTAGCTACTACAATAGGAACCATCCCTTTTGGACCCTACATTTGGGAAAAAATATAGGCAAGAGTATGTGTTAGTACAAAAACGCAACAAGTATGATACCTAAGTATCAAACATTTAAAACATTCTAATAAGGACATTTTATTTCATGATATGCAATTTACCAAGTTTAAACATCATAATAGAGATAGTTGGAAACATAGTTCATAACATCATGATTAATGTGAGCTAAATCATCTTCAAGCTTTTGAACACATAAAAGATACTTCTTTAGGGAAACCTTAGTTCATTTATCATCATATTGTGGGAAAATTAGCCTTAAGCGACGTAGAGACCATGTGAGCTAAAACATGATCACCCGGTGTCTCCCACACCAAAAAGGGTTGTTCTACTTGCCTAAGGTAGAACCATGAACATCTAGCTTAAGTGGATCCACTAGCTAATCAACCTATGGGGGCACATAGTTATGGGATAAGGATATTTCTACTATAACCCCGACCTCTACTAACGGGTGAGCCTCCATCTCATGAGAATTCTTTGGGAAACCCGACGCCTCTACTAACAGGAGAGCTTCCATCTCAATTTTAATATCCACTCGGTGCTAAGCATAATTCGCATGGAATAGTATTTTCTTACTTATTTTCATTATTCATGGAAAGACATGTCATCTTTTCAATCCAAGTTAGTTCATTAGGATAGCTCTTATTCAATGATTCAATTAGGTGAAAATAGTCTTTCAACCCAAGAATCCTTTTTACGTGAGAAAACCTTCCACATCATGGTTGTAAGTGTTTTATGAGAATAACCTTTCAACAACACAACAACAAAAACAACAACAATATTGGCACTTTACTCTCAAACCACCCTTAATTGTAATTACATTGGTATCATAAGATCATGCATAACTCATACTTTACCCTTTCAAGGTTCAAAGGTACCTTCAATCACCAAACCTAGAATTCTAGCATTTGGTAGTGATTTTATCATAAATTCAAGTAATTCTATTACTTCAGGCTTTAGATCATAAAGCTTCTCTTTCATAACCAACAACTAAACCCTAGGAGATCACAATTGGGAGATGGGGGTTTGCATTGGTTCAAAAGGGAATCATCATAAAATCATTGTAAATCATCAATTCATGCAAATTTAACATAATTAAACCATTAAGATCACTAATCAAAAGAACCCATGGTGTAAGAAGAAAACCCTAGTTAATTGGGAAATTCTACCATTTGAAATAGAGGAATTTGGGGACTCCATGGGTGGAAGGAACCCAAGGATGAAATCTACCATATCTTGACTCCAATTACTAGCCTTCAATGGAGAATTTGGATCCTTAGCTTCAAACCCTAGTTGATTCTTCTTTTTCTTCTTCAAGTTCTAGAGAGAGAATATTTGGGAGGATATTTGGGAATTCTTATTTTGATGTGGGAAAATGACTTAATTTGGGGGATTTTGGGGGTTAAAATGTTTATAGAGGTGGTCTAGACTTAGGCAAAACAACACCAAATTAATTTCATTAAAATCGGAAAAGACCCTTAAGCCCCTAAAATAACTGTCGATTGGTGAACCACGGGACCCTGAACGATGGACCATCGATCGACTCATGGTCTGTCCTGGTTAACTGTGGTTCCATGTCTGGGACTTGAAATTTTGGGCCTCGACCTACGTACCCTCGACCACAGTCCATGGTCTGACCGACGGACCGTTGGTCAGGCCGTGGTCTAGAGGTCCTAAACTGACCCAAGGTGACCAATCCAAGGATCCCTACCTATGGTCCGTGGGTCTGTCCACGATTCGTGGATGGCTTGTCGTGGTGGCACCTAAAACTTTCTGGAAATCTTATATTCTGGTGTTTTTGAATACGGGGTCTTACGTAACTAAAACTCACATTTACTAAACTTATCATATGATTTGAAATTCTTGAGAATTTACAAAACAATCCTTAGATTATTAACATGCTTATCCACACTCTAAGAATAAATAAAAATATCATCAATAAACACAATCACAAATTTGTCAACATATTTCTTGAAGACCCTATTAATCAATTCCATAAACGCTATAGTGAAATTAGTTAAACCAAACGACATCACCAAAAACTCTTAGTGACCATATTGAGTTTTTAAAGTTGTCTTTGAAATGTCATCTTCCTTTACCTTCAATTGCTAAAAACCCAACCAAATGTCAATCTTGGAGAAGAAACTCACGTTGAAGTTGATAAAATAAATTGTCAATCATTTAATCAAATACTTATTTTTATGGTAACCTTATTCAATTGTCGATATTCAATGCACATTCGAATGGAACCATCCTTATTTCAAACAAATAACACTGGAGCACCCCATAAAGATGTTTGGTCTAATAAAACTCTTATCCAACAAATCCTTCAATTGGTCCTTTAATTCCTTAAGTTTTGATGAGGTCATACAACAAGGTGGAATACAAATTTGTTGCGTATATAGGAGAAGTTCAATACCGATGTCCATCTCTCTTTCGGGAGGAATATGAAGAATATCATCAAGAAATACTTCGAGAAACTCATTACTGATCGGAACTAATAAGGTTTTAGAATTTGTATCCCTAAACCTAAAAATATGATAAATACAACCCTTAGAAATTATTTTCTTAGTATTTAGGCAAGATATGAACTAACCCTTAGGAGTAGAAATCCCTTTTTCCAATCTAAGATAGGATCGTTTGGAGCCAGAAGTGTGACCAATTAGGTCCTTCAATCTACAGAAGCATAACAAGAATGAAGCCAATCAATCCCAAGAATAACATCAAAATCTAACATATCAAGCTCTACAAGATTCACCTGAGTGACTCTATGAGAAACAAAAACATGGAAATTTCTATAAACTCCTTTAGATACAATAGAATCACTAATAGATGTAGAGACATAAGAGGAATTAGAAATGATTTCAGAATCTACATCAAATCTCATGGCCACATAAGGAGTAACAAATTAAAAGGTAGCACTAAGATCAGCTTGCCTACCATCCTTTCCCTTAGTACCTTGCAACGGACAATCTCTTATCTTGTGACCACTCTTCCAAAGTTGAAACAAGCATCCTTACCAGCTAAGCATTTTCCTTATTGCCACATATTTGGCAAACGGGAATAGAAGATCTATTTCCACGGCTTCCTTGAAGTTTACGGTTAGACACCCTATCTTTGTTGAACCTAGGAGCCATAACATTAGAACAACCTTGACCTAAATACTTTTGTCGGAATCGAGGAAGACCATGTCAAGTGGACCTAGAATGACAAAAGTCATAATCATCGGTCCTTGCCCTTTTTGACTCCCTAAACTTCTCTTTAGCTTTTACTCTTCGATTATTTAGGTATGTATCATCAAATGATATATATGCATGTCTTTGATAAATATGGTAGTAGGGCACTCTTTGACAATCATTTCGGACACACCCGACACCAACTTGCTTATCATTGCCATAGAGTCAGCTACCATAGTTGTAGCATACTTGGCCAATTGAAGATAATTCTAACCATACTCTTTCACACTCATATATCCCTGATGAATATTAATGAACTCAAGCATCTTTACCTCTCTCATCTCAAGAGGAAAGAAACGATCAAGAAAAGCCCTTTTGAAATTCTCCAAATCGTTAACCAAAAATAATACCATTTGAGTTATAAGATGGAATTCAGCATGACCCTCACACTGAAAAGAGGAAATCGACTTGCCAAGGTAGACTCCATCACATTAAAATATATAGGGTAAACCATTGAAATGAATAAATTTGAATAATAAACACTCTTTACTTTGATGAGGAGTTTCTCTAACTAGCAACCACCACTATGAGCTTCGTGATGATACAACGTCTTACCCACATTGCCAAAGACTCCATATAAATTTTTGGAGTATAGAACATGGTTAAATTTATGGATCAAATAAAAGGCCTTCTTGAGGCAGTGAGGAGTCGTCTGAATGTTGGTTTGGTCCTATCTTATGCTGGCTACATAGTTTATGGGATTAGTTGTTTGAAATCTTTTCCCACATCGGTGTTCAATACTATTTCCAATATACATATATATATATATATATATATATAGTGTTCTCTATGTTGAGACAATTTCTCAAGGACTTCTTTAAGAAATGACTGAAGTTGTAATAAGTACTTCTGAATTACTCTCAATACTGTTAGTACTTTTCTGAACATATTTTGCTCTTTTCAAGGTAAAAATGACACTTTCGAAAACACTCAAGTCCCCTTAAATTCTCTTTGAAAATAATGCTTAAAACTTTTCTTTTAAACTCTCTTTAATTTCCAAAATCAATGTAAGAAAATTATCGGTTCAAAATACTTTTAAAAAAATTCAATATATATAGGGTTCATGTGGAACGACAAGCACGCAAAAAAAATCAAAAAGTTCAATGCATAAAGTATCAAAATCTCATAAGGTAGAAATTTCATAAAACTGAAATCTCACAAGGTAGAAATTTCATAAAACTGAGTGCAGAACCCTAGATTCAACTTACTACTAACTAAATTTAGATGTACGGTATGAGGATGAACTATTCCAACACTATAAATAGCCTTACATACCTTAAAGAACAATGTTCTTGATGAAATTAAAAGAATACTTGAAAACCCTAACTATCTCCTCTTGGATCTTTACTCTAAGACTTGGAAGTGTTAACGAGAGTAACTGGATGTATTAATATTGTTTGATAACCATTTTTAGGTGTAAAAATGTTGTGGCTTAAGATAATATGGGGTGAGAAAATACTAAACTACTACTCTTAAAAAGACGACAAAAATATTACACGGGGACATCTAAATTTTGGGGTTTGATCTACGGACCGTAGATCCCATACGTGTTATAAATTTTTAATGCTCAAAATTTCATTCTACTGGTCGAAACTACGGCCGGTCAAGTTTCTATGACCTATAGATGGATCTGTAGGGATGGGTGATATACCATGAGTTTACGATATTTTTGATACATTTCACTAAGAAGTTGTGTGTGTCTAGGGGTATTGATGTTTGCGTAATCAACGACACAGCTTCCAATGCAAGTGTCTATGTAATAGTATAATAATCCAACCAAGGGTTGGGGTCGAGTCCCAAGTAAGTGGTTTCGAGAATTAACAGAAAAATAAAATTTAGTTATAACTAGTCGTAGCTAAAGACATTAACGATTAGAAACATTGTAAATTAAAGAGGGACACAAAAGTGTTAAATATCGATCTGGGGTTGTCACAAGTATAGCAAAAATAGTAGAAATAACAAAGAAATATATGAATGAGAGGGGATTCTTGGGATGTGACCGGAATACGGGTTAATCTAAATTATTGGGTACATGCTTTCGATAGAGAATTTATAGAGTAATAGTGACAAGGCTAAGCTATACGTGGGAATAAATTCTCTCTCGGACACACACTTGCCGCATGAAGACCAGCCTACGCCTTACCCCACTCACTCTCTCGAGCTGAGTGTTAGGATATGGGACTAGGGCTTACTCTCTCGAGCTAAACCTCATGTCGACCCACTCCTTAGGCCATCAATCTAGTAGTCTTGGTTTCGCAACCTCTCTCTCGAGCAAGCCGAAAACACATAAATAAACTTGTATTTGCAACTACAAATTTGTTAAATTCATCCACAACTACTAGAAGAAATACCATTAAACTACATCTAATCTATCAGCAAGCAAGACCCAATAACAATCTTAACCTATATTCGCTAAATCACGCCCCAAGAATTGGGGGTTTTAGCCATACATCAAGATATAGAAATTTATACATAAATGAGCTTGCATTCAAGTGGATATGAAGATTTAAGCCTTGTTACAGGCCAAGAATGAAGAATCCAATAAACCCAAGTCCAAAACCTTGGAGATGAAACATTTTCTTCTTCAAGTTTCCAAAACCCTCTCAAACTCAGAGCTCAAATAAAAAGTACTAAAATTATATTAATTGTTCTATATTGAAAATTGGATACTAAAGTCTGATACTAAGCTATAACTCTCAACGAGTATTTATAGTTTTCAAAAATCTGTGTTGCAGTAGATCATTCGATGACATTAGTTAGAATCGCCGATAAACTCGGTGATTCATCCTTTGGTGTAGTTCATCGCCGTCTTCCACCATCCTTCGGCATTGTCATGCTCTGGGTCATTGGGCGACATAGTACTACTTCGTGGAACTCCTTGGTGATGCACCAATTACTCCCTTTCTCCGCTGACTTGATCCTTTTCTTCAAGGCTCAGCACACTGGAACAAAAGGCAAAGTGAGACCCTTCGGTGACTCGCCAAGTGGACTCGGCGATCCTCAGGCCTTCACTTTCTTGCTCTTTTCAGCCTTTTCGTTCCTTCTTGCGACGTAGTGTGCATGCTTTCCTTCAAACATCAAATACCTGAAACTTAAGGGTTTTCATCAGATATTGAGATTAAATAAGTATTTAAGGACACAATTTCTATTAAAATATAGCCCTAAATAAGTCTAATTTGTGGACTCATAAGGTACATTATATTAGAAATAATGTTTTATGTGTTATGTTCATAGGATATAGGCTTGGACGCGATTGATTGAGATGAAAGCTGAAAATATACAGTAGGAGCCACCCATAAAAGTGATCCGCGGACCGTCATTGAGCAAGAGTAGACAGAGCATCAGGGAATTCTGACTAAGAGTGGAACTACGAAGCAACTAACGGATCGTAGGTTGACCTACGGGCCATCTTGCACATCCGTCATTGATGATCTGGAAGTTGAAGTTCCAGTACTTGAGGATACATCCTTAGTATGGAGCCACGAAAGGGGATCTACGGACCGTAGGTCGACCCACGGTCCTAGGTCAAGTCGTCAAATGAAGTTGTGTTCCAGAAGTTTATTTCTTTATTTCATTTCCTTTCTGTTTGGGACTTGTTTTTCTATAAATAGGAGTCATAAACCTCATTTTTAGGGTCTAGAAATTATTGTAAACTCTTGGTTTTTGTGTTTTGGGAATTAACTTGCAAACTTTAGCAACTTGATTTCTGGAATTCATTTTATGAGATTTTGACTTTGAATTTCAATTGAAGATTTTGGGTTTCATCTATTCTAAGTGTAAGTTCATGAATTATTTATTCTTAAACATGAATTGTGAACTCTCGAGCATGAGTAGTTAAATCCACAACTAGGGTTGTGGGAATCATGAGCAATTAACAAAGTATGAGTAATAATTAATTAATTCTTGAATAGTGTTTATGCATGTATTGGTAATTCTTTCATTTAGAAGCCTTTTTAACGGTTGCAAACGTTAGAAAATCATCTCGTTCCTGCTTGCCGGACCAAGGAGGTAACGAAAGAAAAAAGAATTAACAACAAAGATTTAGTGGATTCTGTTTAATAGTCTAATGACAATTGGTGCGAGGGTGAAAACTAAGACATACATTGATGTGATGTCTAATCTAAGGTAAAGGTAAGGGTTAGTAAAGTGTACACTCGTAGCCAGACCAAGGTGCGTAGTGAAATTCCCTTTTTCAAGGACCAATCACTTAGGGATACCTAACTTACCAACTTTGCATGTAAAACAATAGGAAAGGATTACTATTATTAGGATTACTGCATTAAGAGCTTGTGGGAACACATATACCCTAGTTTCTTTATCATATTGATAACAATAAAAGTTGAATCTTGCTTACTTGTTACTTAATCAACAATCTGGTACTTATTTAAACCCTCCCCCCCCCCTTATTTACTTGTCTCAAAAAAGTTTGACTAAACGGATATAATAGTGATTTAAGCTTAAGTCTGAACCATATTCCTCGTGGGATCGATCGCAACCAACAAGTTGGGTTCTTTATTTGAAAATGATCGCTTATACTTCTTTAGGGAGGTGTAATTTGAGCCTATCAAATTTTGGCGCCGCTGCCGGGGAATAAGGCTTTTAGATTAAGTTTAAAATTATTTAACTTTAGTCAAGTATTTCCTGATTTTACGTTATGCTTTTGTTTTTGTTTTCTACAAGTTTCTACTCTAGTGTATGCCAAGCACACGGAGTCGAGGAAAACCATTGACCCCGTACGATCCTAAACTAAGCAAGATTTTGAGAAAGATGGACAATCGAGGGGTCCATAACAATACAATCATAGATGAGCATGAGGATGGAGTTGAATTGCAACCACCTGGAGTTGGTAATGAGAATGCTCAAGTTCGTGGTGGAAATCTACTAGGTATTGCGGAAAGGGTTCAGAATCCACCAGCACCGAGGTTTCGTGAGCATTACAGGGTTGATTATGATGCGACCACCTCAGATGGTCCTATTGTACTTCCACCTCTACCTCCAGGTCACACATTCGTGGTCACTAGCAGTTTGGTACAGATGCTTACAGTGAGAGGGTTGTTTGTTGGGTTGGCTTCAGAGGATCCCTATGCTCACATGGCTAAACTTTCCAGTGTGTGTAAAAGTTGTGTTGGGCGACCAGATTTAGATATGAAAGTTATAGGATTGAGGGTTTTCCCACTATCATTAACCAGTGATGTTGCGGTATGGTTTTCTGAGGTACCAAACAATTTGATCTACACATGGGATCAGTTGCATAAGGTATTCACAGCAAGCTATTTTCCAGTGTCCAAAAATCTCAATCATAAGGATAAATTGAACAACTTCACAGCACTACCAGGAGAGTCAATCAGCAATTCTTGGGATAGGTTCACTGGGTTCATTAGAAATGTTCCAAATCACCACATTGATGATGAGTCATTGAAAGAGTATTTCTATAGAGGGCAGGATAACAATGGAAGGGTTGTGCTTTATACTATTACTGGAGGATCATATTGCGAGTTCACCTTTAAGGAGATAGCTGAGAAGCTTGAGCGGATTTCCCAAAACAACAAAGCCTGTAGCACTAGAAAGGTAAACACTAATAGGAACACTTTCACTGTTCAAATCGCACCCAACCAAGACAATGATGACATTTGGGAAGCGATGGCACAAATGAAAACAGAATTGGGTTTGGTACTAAAGCATGTGAGTGGGAGTGTGGAAAAGGTACCGAGCCAACGCCCAAGGTTCCAACTCGGATAATTGGTACCAAGGTCAAGGAAACCAAGCTCGAAATTATGGAAACTACAATCGAGAGGGAAACTATGTTCGGGATGGGAACTACAATCGTGATAACAACTATAACTAGAACAACTATGGTAACAGGAATGAGAAAGTTAGGCCATATGTTCCACCTGGTAATAGGGAATCTGGTAATAGAGAGGTTGTTGGTAGTAAGTCACGCATTAAGGATATGATGCAAAAGATGATGAAGAGGTTTGATGCTACTAATGAAAATATGAAAGAGATGCGGACTGAGTTATCGAGGATTGGTCAGAAAGTTGATGCCCATGCAGTGTCGATCAAGCAACTGGAGCGGAAGTTTAGCCAGTTGTCCGCTATAGTGAATCCATGCCAACCGGGCACATTTCCCAGCAACACCATCCAGAATCAGAAGATTGACAGGTATTGTATGGCAATCACGACTCACGGAGGAAAACAAACTATTGATCCCCCCTATGTCGTCTAAGGTTGAAAAGGTTGTAGAAAAAAATGCGGATGAGGTTGTGGTTACTGGAGAGACGAAAGATGTTGTTGAGAAGAGGCATGAGTTGACCCATAAAATTGTTCCTATGCCTAGACCTCCACCTCCCTTCCAGAGAGGTTAAAGCAAAAGACTGAAGAAGGCAAATACCGCAGGTTCATAACTATGTTGAAACAGTTTTCCATCAATATTTTGTTGATAGAAGCCTTGGAGCGAATGCATGGGTATGTGAAATTTATGAAGGACTTGGTGACCAAAAAGTGGGCTGTGAGTTTTGAGAATGATAAGAGGGTGCAGCATTGTAGAGCCATTTCTACGAGGTCACT
Organism: Solanum chiquidenum; assembly: GCA_029582725.1. NCBI lineage: Eukaryota > Viridiplantae > Streptophyta > Magnoliopsida > Solanales > Solanaceae > Solanum > Solanum chiquidenum. Next base: position 52,462 of record JAJOOS010003030.1, on the reverse strand, counting down.
GGTAAAAAAGAAAGAGGATCTCGGAGCTTTCACTATTCCTTGCACCATCGATAAGATGAACTTTTCGAAGGCCTTGTGTGATTTAGGGGCCAGCATTAATTTGATGCCATTGTCGATTTATAAGAAGTTGGGTTTAGGAGCTCCAAAACCAACTGCAATGTGTTTACTTGTGGCTGATAGAACTATGAAGAAGCCCATTGGAGTGCTTCAGGATGTCCTAGTGAAAGTAGGGTCGTTCATTTTTTCGGCGGACATTGTGATACTTGATTGCGAAGTTGACGAGGTTCCCATCATCTTAGGGAGACCATTCCTCGCCACTGGGCATATCTTAGTCGATATGGAAAGAGGACAGATGATGTTTCGACTAATTAAGGAGGAGGTGACTTTTAACGTCTGTCAATCTGTATAGCAGGAAAGTGACCTTAAATCGGTATTTGTGGTGAGTCACAATGTGGGACAGGGTGCTAAAGTGTCTAGTAAAGAGAAGTTAGGTGCAACCTTGTGCAAGGAGAAAAAGCACCATGATCAAAAGATAGAAAAGTGTGACCTAGCTCCTGGTAATATGGTGTTGCTATTTAACTCAAGGTTACGCTGGCTTCCTGGCAGATTCAAATCCAAGTAGACTGGACCATTCAGAGTGAACCAAATGTCCCCATAAGGAGTGGTTGAGCTCGAGAAGAGGAAGGGAATAAGGTTCAAGGCCAACCACCGGAGGATAAAAGGCTACATAGGAAATTCTAAGAATGTCAATGCCCTGATAGAGGCATGGAATCTTGATGAAGTCTGAGTAACCAAGGTGTCTGTGTACATTCTAGCCAACTATAGGTTTTCCTTTTCGATATAGGAAGTTTTTTTATTTATTTTAATTTTTTTAGCTCATTAGATAGGTGTTTTATTTTTGTATTTGTTTTGTCTAGATATAGAATAGGGATCGTGTCTAAAAAGTGTCCAGAAAAATGTAAAAGAAAGTCCTAATGGTTGCTACGTGTGCAGCGATGAAAGGCAAAATATGCAGAAAATAGTTGTGCAATGGTCTACGGACCCCATCGACGATCTGTTGGTCTATCCACGGACTGTGGATGGCGTCCGTAGATCCCAGGTAAGTTTCTAAAATTTTCTAAGTGTCAAAGTGACCTACGGTCTGTATGTCAACCAACCGACCGTCGATAGGAACTCATGGGTCCAAAATTAGGGTTTTCCTAACCCGACCCAGACCCTTTTTTAATAAAAACCTTTTATTTTAAAACCATTCCCCACTTCCAAAACTCCCTCCCAACCATTTTTCAACCCTCCAAATACCCATAATCATCCATAAATCCCATAAATCACTTCCATATCAATTACCCACATTTCATATAATCACTCTCCTCCCAAAAATCATTCCATCACCTCCAAATTCTTCCCCATCGTTGTCACTGTCAGTTTATTGCACTAACACACTCACCCACTTCGATTACTTGTAAGGTAAATAGTTTCACCCTAACTTTGAATTTGTTATTCATTGTTTAAATCATGAAGTCACAAAGTTGGATCTTGACCTTGGGTTGTTTATCTTCTAGATTGAATGTTAAATTGTAGTTAGAAACACCATTGGAATGATAGAATGTGAGTGTGTTATAACATAAAACCGCATAAATCAGTTAATGCATCTAATTGGATGCTTTGACTTAGGGTTCCTTGTTTCGGTCTCCTAAAAAGTTGAATTATGTGTAATCGGAACCCTAAGGATGATAAACTACCAAATTATATGTTGAAATGCACGTGTTGTCCTAGTATGCTTGTATAATTATTGAAATATGGCATGAAGTGTGAGTTAAAATCTGAGACCTAGCACAGCACTGACCCACGGCCTCAACCTTCGAACCGTAGGTCCAGGGTCATGGACCAAATTTTCAACCATCTGACCCACGGAGGGGACCCACAGACCGAAGTTCCATCGACGGACCGTAGGTACCAACCGTAGGTCGACAGTTCAGCTACGGTCCAAAAAAAAATTTAGGTCTGTGTTTTGGTCCAACTCTTGTTCTAAAATTATTCCATGAGTATTATTGCACTATTTTGGTATTAAGTAAGCTTCCACAGGTACCATGGACCCAAAGCAAGCTCCGACCTACGCCGCCAAGGGCAAATAAAAATCCATTTCTCCTTCTTAACGTATGATCATTGTGGATGTTGATGAGGAGTACATTCCTCCTAACACCAGGACCTCCCTTACTTCCCCTCACACTACGAGGAACTAAGTCCAGCAGGTGAGCTCCAACGAGGTCACTGCCCCCAGTCTGAGGAGGGGGCCACATCGATTGGATCACAGGCCGGTAGAGAGTCCCCATTCATCTCCAGCTCCAGTGGTAGCACCGCCTCTATGTCAGATAGAACAGGAGATACTCTAGTACCCCACCCCACCCACCCCGTTCTGAGCCTCCAGTGGTTGCTACGGAGCCAAAAGGTGGTGTGTGGAGGGTCAATACCAGATATACATTGATGCTCGCATGGTGAATAAGCATAATAAGATGGCTAGACTAGTCACTGAGGAGCGCCAGGTCCTCACAGATAGCCTCCACACCACTCCAGTCATTGAGAAGCTCTTCCGGAGGCACAGGTATGAGTGGATGGCATGGAATTTAGGCACATACAGTTAGGAAATAGTATGGGAGTTCTATGCTTCCTATGCCGCCACCATTAGAGGTTCCATCTCCAAGGGGGCCAAGCCCGTCGCTCAGCCTCCACTTGAGTCCACCTTAGTGCGGGGCTTTCTAGTGAATATATCAGAGGTCACCTTCTACAGGTTTATCTATGGCTCAGACCACACTCTGCCCATAAATTCAGCAAAGTTCGACTATCGGATGGGCATCATTCAGAGCAGGGCATTTCAGATAAATGTCGAGGAAAGGGAGTCACTTTTGAGGTTTCTAGCACAACATCTTGCTACGAATGGAGAGCGTATTGATTAGGTTCGTACCCCTATCCTGGGCATTAGGAAGGCCACACTAAGCTTCACTGCGAAGTTCTTTTGGCTGCTGGTACGGAATCGACTATCCCTTACTCAGGCGGACAATGTGGTCACATGGGACCGAGCCGTGATGGTTGCAGCTATGGTAGCAGGGTTGGAGATAGACTTTTCCCGCATATTGATTGCGGAGATCCATGATAGGGCCTTCAAGGCTACAACCACCATACCATTCTCGTGCCTCATCTTCCAGCTATGAAGGAATGTGTATGTTCCAATGTGGCATTGTGATCGGTTGCTTCATGCAACCAAGACTCTTGATATCGGTCTTCTTCAAGATGACTCCAATATGGCCGCAACTCGCACGGAGCCACAGATTGAGGTACCACCATTGGGAGATAATGTTGTTGCGGATGTGGAGCAGATGCAGGTTGATGACAGTGCCCATCCAGCCCCTGCAGATACCAAGCTCCTCAAGGAGGGCAGAAAGCCACTAAAAGGTACCCAAATATATCCTACTTGACCCTAATCCTACGTTACAAGCTAACAAAGTCCTATAGTGATCCTAGTGACTAGTTTGGAGAGTCTATGCAGTGAAAATAAGGGCAAGCCTATGGTATTGAAAACTAACTGTACTTCAAGTCACTTCTGAGCGTGAGTATTGAATGAATCCTAAAACTCAAAATTCATATCTATTGTGTGAAAAAGTATTTCGTTTGAAGTGAAGCCACTAGTTACATTATTGGAGAGTTGATACCTTAGTGATTGTGAAAAGTGTATGGTGTGGTGTCTATTAGTCGATCTATGTCATGACTTGATCCGCATTAGTTAGATTATTGAGTCTAGAAGAAAATGTTTGCATTAAGTGAATGATGTGATTGAGATTGACATGTGATTACTTGAGTTTGAATGTTTGCATCTACACAAGTGTCATTGAGAGTTTTAGTGCGTCACTTGAGGACAAACAACGAGTTTAAGTTAGGGGTGTTGACATACCGTGAGTTTACAGTATTTTTGATACATTTCACTTAGAAGTTGTGTGTTTCTAGGGCAATATTGTATTAGAAATAATGTTTTATGTGTTATGTTTGCACGAAATAGGCATGGACGCGGTTGATTGAGATGAAAGCTGAAATTATACAAAATGAGCCACCCACGGAAGCGATCCATGGACCATAGGTCCTTTGACGAATCGTCATTGGGCAGGCGTAGATGGAGCATCAGGGAATTATGACTGAGTGTGGAACTATGAAGTAACTGACGAATCGTAGGTCGACCTACGGGTCATCCTGCACATCCGTCGTTGATGATCTGGGAGTTGAAGTTCCAGTACCTGATGAAAATCCTAAGTATGGAGCCACGAAAGGGGACCTACGGACCGTAGGTCGACCCATGGTCTGTAGGTCAAGTCATCAAATGAAGTCGCATTTCAGAAGTTTATTTCCTTATTTTGTTTCTTTTTTGTTTGGGACTTGTTTTTCTATAAATAGGAGTTACAAACCTCATTTTTAGGGGTTAGACATTATTGTGAACTCTTGGTTTTTGTGGTTTGGGAATTAACTTGCAAACTTTAGCAACTTGATTTCCGGAATTCATTTTATGAGATTTTGACTTTGAATTTCAATTGAAGATTTCGGGTTTCATCTATTCTAATTGTAAGTTCATGAATTCTTTCTTCTTAAACATGAATTGTGAACTCTCGAGCATGAGTAGTTAAATCCACAACTAAGGTTGTGGGAACCATGGGCAATTAACAATGTATAAATAATAATTAAGTAATTTTTGAATAGTGTTTATGCATGTATTGGTAATTCTTTCATTTAGAAGTCTTTTTAACGGTTGCAAATGTTAGAACTCGCCTCGTTCCTGCTTGCTGGACCAAGGAGGTAATGAATTAGAAAAGAATTAACAACAGAGATTTAGTGGAAGATATCTAATAGTCCATTGTCAATTGGTGCGAGGGTGAAAACTAAGCCATACATTGATGTGGTGTCTAATCTGAGGTAAAGGTAATTAGGGTTAGTAAAGTGTACACTCGTAGCCGGACCAAGGTGCGTAGTGAAACTTTCTATTTGGAGGACCAATCACTTAGGGATACCTAACTTATCAACTTTGCATGTAAAACACTAGGAAAGGATTACTATTATTAGGATTATTGCGTTAAGAGCTTGTGAGGAACACATATACCCTAGTTTCTTTATCATATTGATAACAACAAAGTTGAATCTTGCTTAATTGTTACTTAATCAACAATCTGGTACTTTCTTACAACCCCCCCCCCCCCTTTTATATACTTGTCTCAAAAATAGTTTGACTAAACGGATATAATAGTGAGTTAAGCTTAAGTCTGAATCATATTCCTCTAAGGATCGACCCCAACCTACAAGTTGGGTACTTTATTTGACAACGATCGCTTATACTTCTTTCGGGAGGTGTAATTTGAGTGTATCAATCGGACCCCAAAATTTGACTCTCTAAAGTTTTTCCATTAGTTGACAGTATGGGTCATACAAACTTCTACAGCCCATAGAAGAAATTTGTATGAATTGACTCGGGAAACTATGTTGTGGTTATCTATGGTGAAACAGTCTTAACGTTTAACTTTTTAATTAAAATTAAGAAAAACTTGGTGGCGTTGGAAAGAGGACTCATAGACTTTTGATTTGACAGTTCATGAGCAACCTAATTCATTATGTTCTGAGAGATATGATCATTTGAAGTAGAATCTTATGTCAAAACTTAATCGGTACAGAAGCTTTCAACTATACTTTGTGCTAGGGGATTCTTGTTGACCTTACTTCATATCCAAAGCGATTTCCATACTAACGAATTGACCTTAAATCTCAAAAAATGAAAATTAAGAACAACCCAATTTGACTTTACACATAAATGAAGAATGGTTCAGGCCTTAGCTTAAAAAAATTTGGGGTGTTACAATATCTCCCCTTTTGAATCAATTGTCTTGAATGATGGGTGAACTGAGTATAGAAGGGGTAGATAAATGACTAACATCTCAATATACTACAAAATCCACATAAAAACTTGTGAACTCAACAAAGTCAAGGATGGGTTGAATTGAATGAGTACTTTAGGAAGAGTCAATACCTTGGACAGAAACTAAATTGTAGCAAACGAGATGAGGGTATCTTATTTTCATATCCTCTTCTATTTTCCATGAAGTCTCTTCAACAAACTGATTAACCTCTTTGATTCTCAACTTTAAATTCTTTCAATCAAGTATCTAGACCGAAACTTTCTCATATGACAGACTATCTTTCACACAAATACTTTTTGTAGGCACAAAAAGAGTAGGATCACTCAAGCATTTCTTTTTTATAGAGATATGGAATATTGGACGGACACCCACTACTCTGGTGGTAGCTCCAATTCATAGGCTACATTACCAATCCTTTTTTATATCCTGTAAGGACCAATATATTGGGGACTGAGCTTTACTTTATTACCAAACCTCAAACCACCCTTTAAGGGAAAACCCTTAAAATAGACCAAACCATCAACCTCAAATTCCAAATCTCTCCTTATAAAATATGTATAGGATTTCTGACAACTTTGCACAGCTTTCAACCTTTCTTGTATATCCCTCACCTTCTCCATGGCTTGATGAACAAAGTCTAGATAGGAGATCAACATCGTCGCCCATAAAGAGCCTCATAAGGAGCCATCTTGACAGTGTAGTGATAAATGTTATTGTAAGAAAACTCTATGAGAAACAAGTGATCATCTTAATAACCATTGAAATCTATGACACATCCTCTCAACATGTCCTCTAGGGTTAAAATTGTGTGCTCTTCTTGACCATCTGTCTGATGATGAAAAGCAATATTAAGGTTTACCTTTGAACCCTAACCTTTTTTAAACGACTTCTAAAATAGAGCGGTGAATTACGCACCCCTATCAACACTGGAGTAGTAGTCAACCGAGTTTTTAATTCCATAAATCTTTTATCACAAGCTTAAGACAATTTAAATTTAGTTGTCTTCTGAGTCAACTTAGTCAATAGAGATGAAACAGATGAAAAACCCTTAACGAACCTTTGTAGTAACCTGCCAACCCTAAGAAAACTATTATATTAGTTGGAGATTTGGACCTAGGCCAAGTTTGTACTACCTCTATATTTTGAGTGTCAACTCAAATTCCTTCACCAGACAAGATGTGGCCTAAAAACACCATGGTCTCAAGCTCGAACTCACACTTAGAAAACAATTTTCAAACTTTGAAAGTTTTGAGGACTATTTTTAGATAACAGCATGATCCTTCTCATTCCTCAAGTAGATTAGGATTTTTTCAATGAATACGATAACAAAGATATTCAGATACTACTTAAATACCCTATTCATGAGATTCGTAAATGTTCCAAAAAAATTAGTCAAATCAAAATAATAACAATGACCTCATAATGACCATAATGGGTCCTGAATGTTGTCTTTGGGATGCCACTTTCTCTCACTCTCAACTGATGATAGCAAGATCTAAGGTCTATCTAGGAGAATCAAGTGGCATCCTGAAGTTGGTTTAAAAGGTCATCCATTTTAGCAAGGGTATACTTATTATTTATGGTGACCTTGTTCAACTAACAATATTCAATACACATCCTAAGGGAACCAACTTTCTTTCTTACGAATATGACCAGAGCGCCATAAGGTAAGACACTTGGTCAGATGAAACACTTATCAAGAAGATCTCTTAGCTTCTTGTTAACTCTTTTAACTCAGCTGGATCCATTCTATATGGAGGAATATAGATGGGTTGAGTATCTTGAAGGATATCAATTCTAAAGTCTATCTCTCTTTTGGGAGAGACTCCGTGAAGATAATCAATAAAGACCTCTGGGAACTCATTTAGAGGGTGGTGTATCAACACTATAGTCATTTACTTGGACTAAGTGATAGATGTACCCTTAGAGACTAACTTTATGGCCTTAAGGTAAGATTTTAAGCAACCCTTAGTCACTACTAGTTAACTTTTCCACTCTAAGACTGGCTCATTAGGAAATTGAAACTTTACAACTCAAGTTCTACGATCCACTTAGGCATAACAAGTATAAAGAAAGTCCATACCTAGAATGCCATCAAAATCCACCATGTCTAATTCAACTAAACCATCCATGGTATTTTTATGATAGATGGAGATCATACAATTTTGGTAGACTCTTTCTACTAGAATGGACTCACCAAGAGGTGTAGGAGCAATAAATGGTTCAAGAAGTTGTTCAGGGAAAGTCCCAAAATTTATAGTTACATAAAGAGTTATGAATGATAAACTTGCACCTAGATCAAGTAAGGCATAAACATCAATAGAAAGGACTTTAAGCATACTAGTGAAAACATCTGGTGAGTTATCCTGATCCTTGCTACTAGCCATAGCATATAGACAATTTCTATTGTTGGTTGAAGTAGCACCCCTTTGTGAAACCCCATCCATTAGAGTTGTTGAAGAAGATTGGACCCTATTGACCCCATTACTTTTCCCTTCATTTGGGAAATATCTTAGAGAGTGACCCTTCTGACTATACTTAAAACAACCATTTAGGCCATCATGACACTCTCTTAGATGACTCACATTGAACTTAGCACAAGATATGCTCAAAAACCCATGTGCGACACTTCCTTGAGATTGAGAACGATGAGCTCTAAAGTTCTAAGAAGTATGGTTTTAGCGACGATTCATGTTTTGAGGTACAGGCACACCAGTTGATTATGGAGTGGGTACAGATAACCTCTACTAATAGGATGACTGATTTCCATTTTTGGTCTTTAGTAGGCCGGACTCATGGTTTCTTTTTTGCCCTCTTACTTTGATATTTTTCCCTATTGATATGGTATATTTTTACTCATTTAAGGTCCATTTAGCTCAATAATTGGTGTCCGCACTGTCTATATTGTCCTATTCTGATTAAATCTTGATGATTTGCAGCTTTGAAGGAAATTGAACAAGTCAAGGATTGATGTTTGAATGAATGGCCAAAAAATGCAAAAAAAAAGTGCAAATCATACATTGTGGATCACCTAAAAATAAAGGTGGATTTCCGATTGATTACGACCTCACTAAAAATGATAGTACATAGCTCTTGTGTCTATCAAATCAAGTCAAAGTAATCCGCTATAAAAGGCTATATGTTGAATATGAAAGACGGCATTGATCAGCATAACCCCAAATGCCGGAATTGCAAGAAAAGATTGAATGATCAAAGAGTGAGCTGAGTATACTTCTGATCTCATGTTGATACTCGAAAGAAATTGATTGGAGTGGATAATTAGTCTGATACTAGCAATTTAGGTTTGATGTCAGTAACTTTCTTCAAAATACAGGTTATGGGTCAGATCTATTTTCCCTTTTTTTTAAAGAGAGAATATATTAAGGTATTGGGTGGTTTAGCTTGGCATTTAGATGAGACCGAAAAGAGATTCCATGCATACATTCTTAGAGATCAAAAGATGATTAAGAACAATTAATATAACTTAGCCTATTCATGAATGTTGATCACTATAGAGCAGCACAATTACCCTTATGTGACATCGATTTCCAATCCATGCACCACTAGATTACTTGCTAACTCTTAATTTCCTTGAAATTTTACTTGAAATGCGATTATTGATTGCAAAATCTTTATATTAAATTGGTGCAAACCTCCACCCAACTGTTCTTAATAGTGCAAATGAGTGATTTTAAAGTCCAAATTTCTTGAAAGAATTCTCCACTATATACCATTCTCTGTTGGATTCGACCCCGACTCTTTCTTGGGTTTTTACTGAATATGATCGCTCACTCTTTTGATTAGTTTTGAAGAATGATTTGAGCTTTATCAAAAATGGTGCCATTGACGTCCATTGGTAGTTGAGAATTTAATTGAGAACTTAGATTTTAATTTTTTTATTTGTAGTAGATTTATTGTTTTGTGTTGTTGTTGGCTGATTTGCAGGTTTATGCAATGAGTGATAATGGTAGTGACAACGATCGTCACTATGGTCAAAATGACAATATGGGTGATTTGAATGGTATGCACATTAATGTCATTCAAACACGGGAGTAGTCTGGATACCTCTCAAAACTTGAAGGATTGTGTTTCACATCACCGGAACTATGATACAATTGCTCAAAATGAATAGAACTTTTGGGGGCTAGCTCATAAGAATACCCATGAACACCTTAGGAATTTCATTAAGGTGTGTGGACCCTTCGTGTTCAAGAAAATCTATCAAGAGTCTGTAAGATGAGGTTATTCCCTCACCTTTAATGAGAGAGGCTATGAGATGGTTGACAAAGTTTCCAAATAATTCTATCACTTCATGGGAAGAGTTAAATGATGCCTTATTGGAGAGATTCTTTCCACCCTAAAATATCGTTAAACTACAAACCTAGATCCGAAAATTCAAATGCAATGGAGGGGAACCTCTACATAAGGCATGGTTGAGGTTCAAGAAATTGCTTTTGGAATGTCCGGCGCATGGTGTTCCAAAAAAATTGTTGATGCAATACTTCTATGGCAGCTTTGATTCAGTCAATAAAGGTGTGGTTGATAAGTTAGTCCAAGATGGATTAATGATACAACCGTATGATGTTTCTACTTTGTTGCTTGATTATATGACTAAGGTTAACTTAGCATGGCACACTAGAGAGCACCAAGTGTCCACTCTACAAGTGAGCTTAAGAGAAGAACAAGTTGAGAAGGACCATGTAAGATATGAAAACATTGCCATAATAATGACCCAATTCTATTTGTTTTCTAGACATATCATGAGAGGTGGAACCAAGCCAGTAAGTGCGGTTGGAACCAACATTGTGAAGTGCCTAGATAATGTAAAATTTGAGGCATTAGATTTTGAGGAAGTTCAATACGTAGGAAATCAAGTGGGGGGTTCTCACACCAATTATCAACGACAACATGGGAACAAAGGTTAGAACAAATATAGAGAAGGTAGTTTGAAAGACTGAAGGGGTAGAAATTTGAGAGATAGGAAGATGGAAAAAGATAGGTATGTGCCTCCCTATGATCGTCCACGCCCAAAAGAACCATTTGGGCCTTAAGAAAGCTAGACTAAAGATATGCTTGCAAGGATCTACAACAAGGGTTGAAGGGTCCGATAAAGTGTTGAAGGATTTTAAAAATGACTTCTCCACTTTATCCAGATGGTGACTTCTCTCTCAGTTTCTATCAAGACGGTGGAGACCCAATTGACCCAAATGGCCACTCATCTCAATCCTAGGAAAAATGTAACATTGCCTAGTGATACTATTTAGAACCCAAAAAATGATATTTGAGAATGAGAACTATGTCATGCCACGACATCAAATAAGGCGCTTCTTTGGAGGAGTTTTTATTGATTTGAATAATGTGCTTTGCGAGTGCAGGTTGAGAAGAGGTTCAAAGGTTAAAAGGGAAGCATAGGCAATGTCAACACCCAAACGACGATCTGTTAAAGGCATAGTGTGGATTAATTCTTCTCCGCCTTTTGAGCTTAAACGCGTGTAAAAGTGTCCAGTCAAAATCAGCGATTAGAACTCCAAAGGGTGATCTGCCGAAGTGCCCTATGCGGACTTCATCGGTTCCACCGAATTAGCCATCAGGTTTGGGGATTGTGTATATCATTCAAAGTTCAATATTGTTTGTCGGTTGAAATTTGAAATTTAGTTGATAAATGTGTTGGGTCTGAGTCCAATTTAATGTGGGTGAATTCTGATTAGCCGGTGTTGACCCAATTAACTGATTTTGCCTAATGATCAACATGGTAACTAGTTTCATAAGGGCATATCGTCAATTAGTGCAATACCTAGCAATATTTGGGGGAAATCTGAGTATTTATGGGTAGATAAGCATATAGATGGATTGTAATGATTGAGGGAACTCATATTTGTTGTGTATGTTTGATTAGCTGTAAAATTTAGGCACTGGGTTGAACACTTCCTATTCGGTGGGCTTGTATTAGCTCATCAAAGGTTTAACACTTCCTATTCGGCTTGGATTTCTTGTCGACCTGACCTCAATTAACCATTTTCTCAACTATTACACACTATTTAGGTTGGTATTTGATTTTTTTGAGATTTTTGAGCCTCAAATTGCATGTGGGTATGGGCTTGATCCCTTTAGTTGGTATTGTATGCAATATTTTGTTGGGTGGCATCATAGTGTAAGATTTGAACTGTACCCATGAGAAATGTGATAGTGTATGTTTGTCAAAAGTGCAATATTGTTTGTGTTGGTTGAAATTTAAAATTGAGTTGATAAATGTGTTGGGTCTGAGTCCAATTTGATGTGGGTAAAGTCTAATTAGCCTAGTGTTGACCTAATTGCATGATTTTGCTCAATGATAGATATGGTAACTACTTTCTTAACGGCAAATCCTCAATTAGTGCAATACTTAACATTATATGGGTGAAATGTGAGTACACAGGGGTAGATAAGCATATATATGGATTGTAATAATGGGGGACTCGTATTTGTTGTGTATGTTCGATTAGCTGTAAAAATTAGGCATTAGGATGAATAATTCCTATTCGGTGGGCTTGTCTTAGCTCGCTAAGAAGGTTAGATAACTCACTGAAAAAGCCCTTGTTTGCCTTCTTTAGCATATATATGACCTTGGGAACTATCCAATTCGACAGCTTGTCTTTGTCCACCGAACCCATTTGGTGAATCACTAATTGGGTGAGGATATCGCCCTTGATACCCGTATCTTTCCATTTTGCACTGCCATTTTTAGCGAACTTGTTTTAGCCCACCGAAATCGACTCAGAGAATCACCGAATTGGTATGGACTTTGCCTTTTCTGCTTGTACCAATTCAATGAGCTTATCGGAGCTCACTGATCCTCTTTGGCGATCCATCTTCCCATTAGGCGAGCCTTAAGAATGTTTTTGAAATTGGAGTCAATATGCATTCGATTTCAACTAACCTTTATGAATCCTATTTTTAAATGTGTGCTTTGTAGGAAATGGCACGAATCAAGAGCAAGCATGTGACTTCATCAAATACTGAGTCAGATAGAAAGTATTCTCCTTCTCCTCCTCTAAAGAAACAGAAGGGAATCTTTATTGAGACTTTAAAGGCCCCTTGTGCCAAACATAAAAATCCGCAAACACCTACCAGTGGGGGTAAGAAAGTGAGGAAGCATATTTCCACAAAGCATGTGAACATTCGCCCGAAGTTGGAATCACCTCCAAAAGATCCTCACCCTGCTTCCCATATTCTTCCGATAATAGTTCCAAAGGGCTTTGAATAGCTCATGGTGGAAGGTGAACGAAATATTTTATACAAGTGGTGACTCTTAATTTATGGTAGTGAGGGGTAAGATAGTGCAATGTCATGCAAATGAAATGAACATAGTGTTATGCATACCATCCAACCATACTGAAGAATACACAACCCAGATGCATAAAAATCTTGATGCACTAAATGGTTGGTTGCCCCTCTAATATCTAATGAGTCTTTTCCCTTTTGGATGACTGAAGGGGAAAAGATAGAGAAGAAGGACCTTAGCACTGCGGCACGGTACTGGTTTGGGTTCATTAGCAACAATATCATATTGTCCCAGAACGAATCAATACTCCGACATCCAAAGGCAGTGGTAGTGGGAACATTCATTTAGAAGGAAAAAATCAATGTAGGTGCCATAATCGTGGAAAAATTGGTTACGGTCCAGGAAAAAGCATACAGCTCTCCCTTTCTCAGTGTTTATTTCATAGTTATTTGAGAGTGTAGGAGTTTCTTTTTGGGGGGAAGATAGATATGAGGATCACGCAAGACTCCTCCAGTGATATTCAAAGGATTGAGGATTGTTACTTGTGGGATGATGCGGCTAAGAGGAATCTACCGCCACCAGAATCAATGCCCATAGTTGATCCCACTAATCTAGTGGTTGAGGTTAGAACACATGCTTATTATGTGGAGCAGACAAGTATTTCTACACATTAATCTACTATTGGCCCTACTTCTTATGTATATGTATATGTTGCTACTGTAAAATATTCCCCTTCTTGTATTTCCTGTCTGCCCTTGACCAAGACATTGATTTACCAAATGGGTAGCCTTACCCAGTCGACATATGTCAGAGATTTCTGGGTTGAGTCGAATATGCCCAAGATGATTGATCATGCCTTTAAAATGGCCTTGGCTCAGTTCATCAAGAGAGTGGTCTAGTGTGAGGGGATTTTTGGGAGTCATAGTGTGAGGTTGGATGACCTCACAGCGATATTAGAGGCCCAAGAAAAGGATAAGGGTAGCTCTGATGCACTAGACGCTTTCAGAGATGAGATTACTACCATGTGAGCAGAGGTGGTCCTGTTGCAGTCCACGGAAATATCCATTCTTTTGGGTGAGGTTCCCCGACCAGATGCACCTGCTTCTATGCCTTATATGTCTAGCATTGTGCCTTTTCCTAGTAAGCATCCTAAATTTGTTGTAAATGTTGTAGATGATGAGAGTGAGAGAGACGATGATGAGTTGCCCGGGAAGAAGAATAAGGAGGAGTTTCTAGGCGAGGAGCATGGGATTATGGAGACGTTGACTGAGCTGCAGGAGACCAAGGAGGTCATTCTTCAGGCAGCCCTAGAGCAATCCCTTCGGGCATTTTCACAAGTTGGTTCTAGTGGAGTCATTCCAGACCCCACCATACCTTTGACTGTTGCGACGGACATTTATGCCCCAGCTGAGCCTTCCCTGCCCCCTCTAGTGATCTTGTTTTGGGGCATTGATGCCCCTCTTGAAGCGTCCCTGCCTAAGATTCCAGACAAGACTGCTTCACAATCATAGCCTAACCTCAACCTCCCTGTACTTTTGTTATATTGCATTGAGGACACTGCATATTTATTTTTGGTGGGCAAGGGTATTTGAGCCAATAGTCCACTTTTTTATTGTATTTTGTTACTTTAAGTTTTAAATAATTATAGTATTACTTTTGTTTATATTAGAGTGATCTTTTAGGTTAAAGTTGTCTCTTATTGCTATTTCGTTATCTCTTGATTTTGCAACTCCCCATGATTTTTAAATTGTTAAATACTTGAAGTTTAAATGATAACAATTTGAGGATCGATTGAGTTCAATATCGATATCTTGAATAGTACTCATGAAGAGCATGGTGCATAGTGTTGGTGTTGCTAGAATGAAATCGATGTGGTTGCACTTTAGAGCGATCTCCTTGAATCTTATACTGACTAGTTGTGTTTTGATGTGAGCCTTGCAATGAACAACGCACGTACACTTTTCATCTTTCCAGGATGTGCTAAATGACTATATTGGAAGTGCTAGGAGTTGTGAGGTCTTACTTCAAAGCATGTATGTGGAGTCCTAGAATTTGCCTTGTTAGTCAAATTATTTGAATCTTTGTGAATATGAGGCATGATCTTGGGTAGCCATTCAAAGAGGGAACCCAATTGTCTATAATCCTTTGTGACTACCTTGTGAAAGTGTGCATCCATTTTGGCACCATTTTAGTCTAACCTATGTGTTGGCAAAAACCAAAAGAAAGCCTCTTGAACCAAATTGTCTCTACCTTCTCACCAAAATCCTTTATGAAGCATTGTTAGGTTTGGATAGACAACTTAGGCCAAAAGCCTAAGTTGAGTTGTGGAAAGGATGGAAGAATGAAAAGCCAAGTGAATACAATATTAAGATGAATTAGACTCAACTTTGAAAGTTCTTACAAAAAGAAAGAACCGCTCCTTATAAAAAAAAGAGTCATTGTGATGAAGATGTTTTTGAAAATGCAAACAAAAAACATAAGTGAATGAAATAACTGAGACTCCAAATAAAGTGAGTGACAAGTCAAATGTTGAGTTCTAAAATGAAAAATAAGGAAAAGAACATGAGAAGAGGTAATGATGATTGCAACAATGCTTTGAAAAGGTAAAGTCACCAATCCAAGTTGACCATACCTTAACCCTCATCCCCATTACAATCCTAAAAGACCCTTGAGATCTTTCATGTACTAGGTGATGTGATAATTTGAAAATATGGGCAAACCCATGGGACAAAGCTTGCATGTATTTTAATTTTGAGAGAGTGAGAGTTGAATTAATTCCTTACACCCTTGTTCAATTCTCTTTGTGAGAGCATGGAATCGTTCTTAATGTGAGGGCACTTTAATGCACTTGTTGAAACATGTTTTTGCATTAGAAAAGAGGTTAAAGTGAGCTTGAGCTTGTGTTGAGACTGGCTAGTTATCATTTGAAATTTTTTTTATCATGATTTAGGGTAACATGTTATTTAGTGTAGTCTTGCTATGACGCTTGCATGTTATCTCTCATTCAGTACTATTGTAGAGACTCTTATTGTGCTTTTTGTGTTCTTGATTTACTTGAGGACAAGTAAAAAGTTTAAGTTGGGGGTGTTGATGTGTGGTAGATTTGCACCTCATTTAAGATCCATTTAGCTCGATAATTGGTGTCCTCAGTACCTATATTGTCCTATTCTTATTAAATGTTGATGATTTAGAACTATGAAGAAAATTTGACAAGGTAAAGATTGATGTTTGAAATAATGGCCAGAAAAATGCAAAAAGAAGTGCAAATCATACATTGTGGATCACCTAAAGAGAAAGGCGGATCATTGATTCAGCACGATCTCATCCAAAATGACAGTGCATAGCACTTGTGTCTATCAAATTAGGTCGGTGCACTCATGTAGTGAAGGCGATGCACCGAATATTAAAAGCGGTCTTGATGAGCATCACCCAAAATGATAGAATGGAAAGAAAATATTGAATGATCACAAGCCGAGCTGAAGAGCAAGAGGCGATGCGCTAAACGAGTTCGGTCAATCCGACTAATGTCACTGACTGAGCCGCATTGTGGAATTTGGGGCTTAATTTTGGAAAATTATAAATAGCCCAAAGGAGAGAGAAATTATAAAACAGATGACATAGAAAAGAAAACATTAGTTGTGTGTGAAGACTTTAGAAAGAGAAAATGCTTTACTTTTGAAGAACAATTATCTAGCTTTTGGGGGTTTTAAACTTTGTGCTTGAAATTAACAAATTCAAGTTCAATCAAAAGTTAGTTTACTTGTAATTGCTTAATTTCATGTTACCCATGGCTCTTTCCATGGAAGGTATAATCTCTTTACTTTTTGTGATGGGTGGCTAAAACCCAAGATAAAGGGGTGCAATCACAAGGTTGGGTTATTTATTTAATGTAGTAGGTATTGCGCTATGCTCTATTTTATTGATGTTCATAAATGAATTTGGTCTAACTAGCGTGGGGTTAATTTATGGGTTAAGTTTACAAACTTAATTCCTACTTTCGATCTGTAGTTGATGCTCCAAAGAGATTGATTGGAGTGGGTATTTAGTCTGATACTAGCAATTTAGGTTTGAAGTCTATAACTTGCTTGAAAATAGAGGTTATTGGTCAAATCTATTTGCCCGATTCTTGAAACAGAGAATAGATAAGGTATTGAGTTATTTATCTTGGAATTTAGATGAGACCAAAAGGAGATTCTATGCATACATTTTTAGAGATCAAAAGATGATTAGCGTCAATGAAGATGACTTAGCCTATTCATGAATGTTCGTCACTATAGATCAGCATAAGTAGCCCTATGTGACATTGATTTCCAATCCTGCACCCCTTGACTGCTTATTAAATCTTGATTTCTTTGACATTTTAGTTTAATTGTTATAATTGATAACCAAAGCTTTATATAAAATTGGTGGAATCATCCATCAAATTGTTCTTACAACTGCAAATGAGCGAATTTAAAGTCCAAATTTATTGATAGGAATTTTCCATGATATACAATTCTATGTGGGATTAGATCCCGACTCTTCTTTGGGTTCATACTGACTACGATCGTTCACTCTTTTAATTAGCTTTGAAGAGTGATTTGAGCGTTATCACCTATCATTCAGTTTATTCTCCTCCACTTGTTGCACTTGAATCATAAGTCTAGCTATGTTTATGTCCTCTATTATCATAACCATCATACCCTCCCTACACGTATGTTTGGAAAGTCCTGATATGAACATACTACGTTTGCTCCTGATATCAGCCACCATCTCCGGAGCATAGCGAGAAAAATGGGTAAACTTAAGGTTGTACTCCAGCACACTCATAAACTCTTACTTTAGGTTAAGGAACTCTTTTACCTTTAATTACCTTAGCTATCGGGGGAAGAAGTGCCCCAAGAAAGCATTCTCAAACATAGTCTAGCCTAAGAGTGGTGCTCCTTCTCCCCTAGTCTTTTTCCACTGGACATACCATATCCTGGCAACACCCTTAAGTTGGTATGTAGCCAACTCCACATGCTCAGAATCAACAATATGCATGACCTCAAACACCTTTTAAACCTCATCCACGATGTTTTTCGGATCCTCGTTGAGCTTTGAACGACTGAACTCTGGGGATTAATCCTCAAAAACACTCAAACACTAGAAGTGTCAGCCACATCGTGAGGATCCACTTCTCGGCGACCAACATGTGTTGTGAAAGCTTGTGCTAACATCTGGATGGCATTTCGAAACACAATATTATTGACATCATTCTCAGGGGCTTGCACAATAGGTGCATTAGGACCTCCTGTTCCAACTTGTATTAGTGGATCCTGGGATTCACATTCCTTCTAGCAGGAGGTTTTCCGACATTCTTTTTGGAGGAATTATTTGAAAATACATGTAAGCACTAATTATAAGAGACTTTTATAGAGTTAAACTCTATCGCACAAACGTGAGTATAAAATAAAATTAAACATTTCCCAATGGTATGTAGCCTCCCAATCATCAATGTGACACGATTTACACCAATAAGAACGAGTCTACGAGAAACAAATTCATAAACACCCTAGGACACTTCAACTAGCCTCTGATGCCATGTTTTTCGCACCCCGAGACTACACTCTCAACATGACCGGCTTTCGAGAAACATTGTTGATCTCCAAGTGAACCCTTGGCTAGGATGACTACTTAGCGGAAGTCTTACTCAAGCATTTTTGTTTTAAATAATTGAAGGCAAAACATGTAAGTAAAATATTGTCTGAACTATCTGAGAATATTGAATGTAAACAGTTTAGCAAACTATTTCAAAATAAATACCGAGCTACCATCTAACATTATCTATCTATGAAGCTTCTATTCTCTGAGATAGGTGTCGGGATAAACCCACAACAACCTTCTAAATAACCTACTGAAGCAAATAAATGAGAGAATCTTCTAAAGCAAGGAGGCAACACCAAAAGCAAGTAACAAGTTGGGTTATATCAATGATATGCTTGTTGATGATCTTGAACACCTATATATGAATCATAAGACGATGCAGGTTGAATGACATCATTACACTGAATGTACGAGTATGTAATATAGTTGAATGCAACAATATCTTAACTGAAAAAGGCCGACAAGAAGCAAGTCATGAGGTAAAGATCATTAAAGCCTCACATTAAAATAAATAGAGTAAACCACTGAGCTAAATAAATATGAATACAAAATATTTTTTACTTTGATAGGGAGTCTAACCGACAACTAAAACTATGATCCTCCTAATGATACAACGTCTTACCTATGTTTCCCGAGCTACACTATACCTTGCCGGAGAATAGAATGCAACGAAACTGATAGATCTACAAAAAGGCCTTCTTGAGGTAGTAAGGAGTCATCAGAATGTTTGTATGATCCTATCCTACACTGGCTACGTAGTTTATGGGATTGAGTTTTCTGAACTCTTTTCCCATATTGATGCTCAATACTACTCAATATTACAGTCCATAGAAGTTCTATGACCCATTTATTTATCCATAGGAACAGGACCCCAAAATTTGACTCTCTAAAGTGTTTTTCACGAGTTGACAGTATAGGTCGGAGAATTTATAGAAATCTGACTCTCTAAAGGAATCTATAGAAATTTACTCCGGAAACTCTCTTATGGTAGTCTCTAGTAAAATGGTGATTACTTTTTACACCAAACTTGAAATGTGCCAAACTTGGTGGCATTGGAAAGATGACTCAATGACCATAAGTCCAAAAAGGCCGAAGTGAAAAGTCCAAGTAGGTGGATCACCTACTTGATAATTTATGGC
This sequence comes from Solanum chiquidenum, assembly GCA_029582725.1. NCBI lineage: Eukaryota > Viridiplantae > Streptophyta > Magnoliopsida > Solanales > Solanaceae > Solanum > Solanum chiquidenum. The sequence goes on along the minus strand of JAJOOS010003030.1, from coordinate 32,495 downwards.
CCAAAATGAGTGAGAAAGTCGGCCAAAGCAATTCCCTTTAAAAGGGATTGATATCAGCTTTTTCCAACCATTTTTTACTTTGCCAAAATCTAATTTCTAGAGCTTTCTATCTTCTCTCTCTTAGCTTCATACAGCAGCCATTAAATACCATTAGGGTTCTTGAATATTAGGAAGTTCAAGTTATTAGAAGGTATAAGTTAAGACAAGTTGAGGAGGACAACCTTTACCTTGAAGAACTCAAGTCTTAGCAAGTGATAGTTCTTTCCATCAAGGTAAGCTACTGCAATTTTCTCCCTCTTGTGCTTGAGTTAATATGGACATTTAGTATGTTTTAGTGAGTTGGAAATTGTTCCTTTTACATGGTGTAATATTAGGGAGGATGGTGGTTAGTGCATGTTGGGACAACCATGGAGGGGAGTCCCCTTTAAATTCAATTATTAGCTCGTTTGAGCATCTTAAAAGTAATATTAGCTATTCAAGTGCTGGTGATCAGAAACTGAGATCCATATTTCTTCTGTTACATTATTATGTTTAAGGATTGTTTTATGTATGTTATGATAAGGGATGTGACTAGATGTGTGGAGAAGTTATGGTGACGTTAAATTACTTAAATATTGTAGGGTGTTTTGGGGAAGGTTGTATAATATATAGATGTGATTAAAGGGAAAGGGAAGGAAAGAAAATAGTGGATAGATAAATTGCATGCTTACTGCTTGGTTACTATTTTGGTGAGATCAAGTAGCTCATATTGGTTGATTAGCTACTAATACTAGTCTTACAACTTATTTTATTGTAGATTAGTAATCTAAAGAGAAGGATCTTAAGTCATACTTTTTGAATGGTATAGCAAGGTATGTAAGGCTATTCAATTTCATATTTCTTTGGCATGAATCCAACACTTGTATTACAAAGTAAGCTTTCTAAGTGCCCTTGGTAGTGACTAATCCATAGTTGCAGTTCCTACTCCCTAAGCATTAAAGTGAGTACTCTAATATGAGCTTATTACTAAATGTACGTGCTTACTCTACCAAGTATTAGCATGCAAGGTTTAAACTTGTTTCATCATCAAAGTACCCTTGGCACGTATTCCCCTTACATAAATCAAAATGATCCTAGATTACACATGGTACATATATTTATATGTTTGGTATACAATCTGCCCATATCTTGCCAACTTGCTTCAATTGTCTATTCCATCATATATGTCATCTTTTCACATGTTCATAAGTTCCCTTTATCAGTTATTACTCCCATTGTGTTAGACTATAATGTTACCTCACAAGATCCCTACTTGCTCTATTGTACATTTTATGTGTACTTACTTGGAATATGTATTTATCCTTAAGTTTAATCTGCCCACGTTCTCTCTTGGTTCCACGTTCATGTATACCTTGTATTTGATATTAGTTAGTGAGTATTTGGCTATCATATAGAGTTCAAATCTCTTGGCTGAATTTTAAATGTCTTCACTTGATATGTGCTTCAATTTGACATGTCAAAATTCTTACTAAGTCATTTAAGATCCTAAGTATTACGTTGCTGTCACATTTGCTTCCCATGTCATTGTTATTATCCTAAGTCCATATTTATATGTCTTCTATTACTGGTCCATAGTTCCAAATCTCAACAATGATTACGACCACCAAAACAACAATCTCAAAAGAGTTATGATCATCAAAAGAAAAATCTCAAAAGAGTTATGAACACCAAAAAAAAACAATCTCAAAGATTAAAGAAACTAATTGAAGCAATTTGTATAATTATGGGTGGCAGCCCAGGGGTAAAAGCCTAGCATGGGTCGATCCCAATTGGTATATAAGGGTGGAAGCTCAGGGGTGAAAGCCTAGCATGGGTCAATCCCAATTGGTATATAAGGGTGGAAGCTCAGGGATGAAAGCCTAGAATGGGTCGATCCCAATTGGTATATAAGGGTGGAAGATCAGGGGCGAAATCCTAGCATGGGTTGATCCCAATTTGTGTAATTATGAGGACAACATCCCAAGGGTTAAAATGTCTAGCATGGGTCATCCTCTTCTACCACTGATCAGCTGGTCATTTGTATCACATTCCCTACAAATATTATAAAGTACAGAAAAGTAAAGAAATAATGTAACATACACGATTCCACAATATAACGCACACAAAAGTAAAGAATAGAATGTAACATATATGATACCACAAGTATAAGGAAAGGTGGTCTCTAATCCTTATCTATTTGTATTTGGTTTCACTTGAACTCTCATTTTACATATGGTTTTATTATACCTTACATATTCAGTACATCCTTTCATACTGACGTCCATTAATTAGAGACGCTGCATTTCATCCTACTGGTACAAGTACTCAACTAGTACGTCTCCCCAATAGAAGCACATGATACCCAGTGCTTGTTGGTGAGCTCCAGGTTGATTCGGGGCTTTTCTGAGTCTTTACTATGTGTATTTTGATAGTTCTACAGTCATGGATTCCAGTAGAGGCTTTGTAGACATTGTAAAGCTATCATTTGTATTCATAGTTTTACTTGTCAAATGTATTGGTTCAACTAGTCGACATGAGTTGTATATGTAGCTTCTCATTAGTAAATCTATATGCATAGTAGTTCACTTTCTCATCATAGGTCACTTGTAAAGCATGTGTTCATATGGTACTTGTCTGCCTCACCTAGGATTGGGGTGTGACAAAGAATCTTAATGCATATCATATAACAACTCAACTGTTAGGAATAAAACTCAAAACTCAATAACAAGCTCATCTCAAGAATTCTCAAAACTAAGGGTATAACCCTAGATTAATTTTTTACTAAATGAATTGAGATGTAGGGTGTGAGAACGAACTCAGTCCATCACTATGAGTAGTCTTACATACCTGCAAAAATAAGGTTCTTGAAGAATCTGGAAGAAGAACTTGATTAGATGGCATGAAACCCTAGCTTGAAGGAAAACAATAAAGAAAACTTTTCTTGAGATTATTGAATTAGTTTCTTGAAAACTATATGACCATGAATTTGGATTTTCAATAATGATTCATAAGTGTATGAAGGAATTTGAGTTGGAAGGATGGAATTCTTGGAGAAGGACTTACCTTGAATAAGAATCTTGAAAAGGATTGAAAGAATCTTGAATGAAAGTCTCCTGCTTTGATTTTTTTTTTCCTTAAGGTGTTGCCTTAGGGTTTGAGAGAGAAGAAAATTAGGATTAAGAGATGAAAATCTGATTGCTTTAGGCCTTTAATCAGTCAAGAAATTCGGTTTGGGTTTTCTTAGAGGTAAAAAGACAAAAATGACCCTTTTAAATGTTTTCCCATCGACTAATTTGTTACTGCATTGTATCAAGTTACTAAAATGGGCATAACGTTTTACTTGGAACTTGTATTGACGCACAATTGGTGGTGCTGGAAAGAAGATTAAAATACCTTTAATTTGATAGGTTATTTTCCACGTAACTCTTTATATTCTAAGAGATATGGTCATTTGAAGTTGACCCAAGTAGAATCTTGCATCAAAACTTAATCGGTAAGGAAACTTTCAACTCAACTTTGTGCTAGGGTATTTTAGGGAAGTTAATTGATATACAAAATCATCACCCACCCTAATGAATTGTCCATTACATTTAAGAACAATTAAGAATCACTCTGTATGACCTTATATACAATTCAAGAATGGTTCAGGTCTTAACTTAGAAATTTTCGTGGTGTTACATGTAGCTATATGCTGGATACTAACAGTCAGTCTTATCTAAGGTGAAGAACTATTATTTTTATTGTTATTTAAAAATGTTGGGGCCGTGTTTGCAATGTAAATAGCATAATCGCATATGCGGTGCAATCACAAATGTAAAAGTTTAAACAATATATGTGTGTATATATTACCAACTTTTTATTAATTGTCGCCTTACCAATATTTAGTTCACCTAAACATATGTTGGGCCCATGCGCGCACGGGAAACCACGTCTAGTTGAAGAAGAGAGGTAACTAATTTGTCTAAATATTAAAAGGAAAAATTACCTAAATACACATCTTATTTTATCATAATCTCTAAAATTCCCTACCGATTAGAAATTTTCAAAAATTCCCTATCGAATACATCACTCTGCTCTCGTTGATACATCCATATCCCCCTCTCGGATACATCCCTCCCCTCTCGGATACATCCCTCCCCTCTCAAATACATCTCTCCCTTTTCAGATACATCCTTCACTTATGTATTCGGATGTCTACTGATGTATCCGGAAGTCCAGTGATATATCCAGATGTCATATCTCCTCTCTAATACATCCCTCTCCTCTCGGATACATCCCTCACATATGTATCCGAAACTCCAGTGATGTATCCGAAAGTCTAGTGATGTATCCGAAATTCATAAATTTTAAGGAATTTTTATAATTTGAAAAAGAATAGGAAAATAATGCAATTAGCTCTTAACACTATGAGATTTAGGTAAGTTATACTTAAAAGATTTAAAAACTATTTACCTACCGGCCATATAATGTACTATTTATTTTATTTTCTCATCGTATTTAAGAATATGATTCAATGTACACAATAAAAAAAACCGCACAATCAATTCAGCTATTCATTTATGTGGTTCTCCAATATATAATCAAAATATGATTATTAAGTAAGGTTCATTTTAGGCGAAAAATTATCCAAATATATCTAAAATAAATAAAGAGAGCCTCAGAAAATGTCATAAGAAATCTAAATAATTCTCCAATGAGTTCTCTCTATTTATTAATAAACTTTGAATTAATCATAATAACTATAACTCATTGGAGAATTATAGTAGAACGTAAAATATTGATTGATTAATAAATAGAGAGAGGAAGAGGTATTTGTGGAGAAAAATTAAGGCCTTGGGGGTTTTCCTTTTTCTGTCGTCTTAAATGAAAATAAATGTAGATAACTTTTAGATTTTTAAAATTAGTTATTAATCAGAAAAATTAAAAATAAAACCCCTAAAATTATGCGAAAAAAAATAAATAAAAATGGTGGTCATGGAGAGGTGTCAGATCAGATCTTCTATATCTAGTTTTGAGTTGCTTCTTTACTAAATTTCTTTACTTTTATATGTTGTAGTATTAGTTTAACTGATTTTACTTTAGTCACAAGTGAATAAATAAAACCCAACAATACCAATGTATGACAGCAAGGCGTCATTGAATTAAAAAAAAAAAAAACAATACCAACAAACGGTTTTGCACAATTATTTTGGAAAAAACAAATCTATCTTCAACTCCAAATAGAAATTTTCCAATTATTAATATCTGAAGCATTTTTATTCTCTTATGATGGTGTAGTTAATTCTACATGTGATATAATCAAAAGGAAATGAAGGTTTAGGGTCATAGAAGCTTATCCAAATGATTTACCACAAGAAACCTTTCCAAAATCACCACCAAGGATTTCACAAGCTCAAAAATGGAAAATTGGGGTTTAAATCCCAAAAATGGCATGTCAAAACCCTCCCAAGTATCGCGAAAGCGACCAGGGTTTCGCTTCGCTGAAGTTTGGGTCTCGCTGAAGCAACAGTCCATTTGCTTAAAACGAGGTCGCTAAAGCGACAGGACCTTCGCAAAAGTGAGGCATTCAGCACCAGAAAACATAACTAAGACTCAAAACTCTAAAATAACCCTTGGGATTCGTTCGAAACCCCGTAAACATAAATCACATAAGAAAATAAATTATACTCGATGCTCTGAACTCAATGAAACTGTCAAATTATGATTCTTAGGGCTTCTTAACCCGACATTCGTTAAAATCACCAGAAACTAACTCAACACCTAAAAGGCTAAAACAAGATCGGGGATCAAAAATCAACCAAGATATCACCTAGGCCTAAAATTACCTCCTGAATCCAACGAAACTCTCAAAAATTCCGATTCGAGCATTCAAACCCCGAATGTTAACCAAAGTCAACCCAAAGACTAAATTTCCACAAATTCAGAACTTGGAACCTCAAATTCTCAAAACTACTCCGTATCTGAACTGACAACTCTCACAGCTCAGATTCCACATTTCGGGACTGATGGAATCAAAGAAATTTCACTCCGACACTCGAAACTCCAAAAGACTCCAAAAACCATTTATAAGCAACTTAGCCTTTCAAAAGCACAAACTTACCAATTTATCAACTTTTAACTCAAAGTTCGAAACCAACTTTCAAAACTCAATCATAGAAGACTCAGGGTCCATATAGGGAGGGGAAAACGGTAAATTTTATGAAAAAAACCAAAAAAAAATGGTCAACTGGATCAATGCTGTTATTTCAAAATATTGGGGTCATATTTGCAATGTGAATATCATAATAGCATATGTGGTGCAATCACAAATGTAAATGTTCAAACAACATATGTATGTATATATTAACAAGTTTTATTAATTGTCGTCTTAACAATATTTGTCACAGTTATCATCTAATATATGCTGGGCCCATGCGCGCACGGACTATAACACCCCAAAATATTTTGAGCCGAGACTCGAACCATTCTTCATGTGTGAATAAGATTTTCCTGAGAAATTTTAAATTTTCTTAGGTGTTAAGGTCACTAGATGTAGCACCTCGAGTTCTAAAAAGAACTGAAGAGAAATTCATTCAAATCATTCGTAAGTTTTTATAAAATTTAGGTCAACTTCAAACGACCATAGTTTTTAGCACATAAAGAGTTAGGTAGCCCATAAGATTTCAAATCAAATATCTTTGAGTCCTCTTTCCAACGCCATCAAAATTTCTTAAATCCGAGTTCGTATGTGGGAGATATACCCGTTTGAGTGCAGCCCCTCTAGTTTAGGATTTTTCATCCGAACTGAGGAGGGGTATTTTGGTCTTTTCCTTACCCTCACTTAGTCTAAGCATAAATTAACCCCAATTAAGGGTATAAACTTATTAGAATCAGTTTCATTCACCCCTAAAACGTTTAGGGCTTTAGAGAAAAGATTCAAGAGGAGAAAAAGTTAAAGGTTTCAAGCGCTCATCCAAGATTTCGCCAAGAACCTAGTTCTTTGAGGTATGTAAGTTCTCATAGTGTTGGGTTTGTTCATCCACACACCAATCACGTGATTTTTATCCGTAATTTTGTTCTTGATGTTGAATGATTTGAGTTCTTGAGGAGTTTCTTGATGTTTGTTCTTCATTCCTTGTTAATGGAGTTTGTTGAGTTCTTGAGGTGAGGGTTTCGAGTTTGAGGGTTGTTCTTGAGAAAATTTGAGTATATTGTTGGTTACTTATGTTGGGTTTACGAATCTAAGGAAGTTTGGAAGAAATCAATTGATTCTAGGTGAATTAGGATAAAAAATCGAGAAGAAAAATTCATCAGATTATTCTGAAAAAAGGTTGGGGTGGCACGCCCCTGTAGAAACTGAGGGGATGTCACCATGCGCCTATAATGCGCCCCAAACCAGCCTCAGGAAACTGAGGGTTGGCACAGTTCACCACTGTTGCGCAAGGGACGCCAGGTCATTCCGCCTATGTTCATCATTCTGTATTCGTTCTTTCAAAATGTATCTTCGCTCTCTTCTTGATTTTAACTATCCAAACTACATCCAATCATTGATAAATCCTATATATCCTAATCAAGATTCTTGAATTCATAGTTCAAATTTAAGATAGAGTTAAGAGTAGAGTTTGAGAAAGTCCTTTGAGACTTTTCAAGAAGTCATCTACAATTATTTATAACTTATTTCAAGACTTGAGTAAATGATTATGAGAACGAGAAGAGTTATATTCATGAGTCTATATTGTAGTTGAGATCTGTGAGTTGAGTCGTTCATGGCCATAATTCCGCTTGAACTCCATAAATTGAGTATCCTTGAGAGGAGTAATATCGTTCAGCTATGAGTTTCCAGTTCTTGAAACCTTGAGTTCTAAGTACTGAACTTCCATATTGCTATGGAGATCCCTGATTTGATTCGTTCATGTCCATAATTACACATGAACCCTATGATTTGAGATATAAATTTTGAGAATTTTTTTAAAGCCAACACTTGAGTTCTTAAACTGAGTTTTGAGAAAGTAAAGATGAGTTTTGAGAAAAGAGTTTATAAAAATGATTAGTATGACAATCGAGTATGTCATCAATGTATGAGAAGTATGGTATCTGTATATACCATCAATGTTTATGCAGTATGACTTCCCGAGTCATCAATGATCATATTAAAATATGATTTTGATTTTTTTTTAGAAAGAGTTTCCAAGTATGAATTGAGTTAGAGTATAAGGGGACTATGTATGCCCAGAGGTATCAATTTTACATTGATAAAAGAGAAACTGAGATTTCTAAATAAGTTATGAGTTTAAAAGATATTTCAAAGCAGTTACCTCCTTTAAGAGGGAAGTTTGAGCAATTATCTCATGCCAGAGGAAGAGTTATGTTTTTAAACATATGAGCATGAGTATATATTATTGGGAGTATTATTGAGCACCGATATGGGGACGAGTTCAGACAATTCAAAGTCCTCATAAACCATGTATTCCAACATGAGCAAAGGGTCATACTTTATAGATGATTTCTTATTGCTTTTTAAGCATAGCTTAGTGGATCCACTTAGTTGAGGATGTCTTATACTCCTGCAAGGTATAGGACAGTTCTGGCAGCGTGGGCGAGGCGATGTATCATCATGTAGCTCATAGTAATGGTTGTCGGTTAGAGAATCTCCCAAATAAGAGTTATTATTGTATTCCTACATACAATTGAGTTATTATTATATTTTTACATACAATTGAGTTATTATCTACTATTTAAAACTTTTCCATATATTTCATCTTTTATTGTTGCTTTATCCTTGAGTTGAATTGAGTATCTTGAGTTGAGTATCTTGAGTTAAGTATCTTTAGTTGAGTATTCTTGAGTTGAGTTGAGTATTCTTGAGTAGAGTTTAGTATTCTTGATTTATATTGAGTTGAGACGAGGTGATTATGTCTTTCTTATTATTAGTTCGAGCTTAAACATTTTATGCAGAGTTCCCCTTACAAGCTCATACATTCCATTTATGGACACCATTTGGCCTGCATCATTTCATGATGGAGATACAGGTATTCAGGATCATCAACAGCCATTTTGTTGAGGTCGTGTGATGTTCCAGTCAGCTTTGGTGAGCCTTCTTATATTCCGGAGGACTTTCCCTTTACCTTGCAGTTAGTAGTTTAGAGTGGTCGTGAGTTTTGTCTCGATATCCTTCTGTAATTGATTAACGTCTCAAATACACCTCATTTGATTCTAGGTGTAGATGATTGTTAACTAGTATAAAACCCAACGAAGAGTTGGGGTCGAACTCACAGGGAGCGGTACATGTCTAAATTCAGTTATTAAGTTATAAAGTGATCTATTCGGTTATAGGAATATACATTATCGAAAACAAGTAAAAATTCTAAGGGTGTGACAACGAATGTTAGATGGGGGTTTGAATTGTCAATTATCAGCTACAACCAATCAAACACGAGGGAAATAACAATATAGAGAGGAATTCTTAGGATATGATCGATTATGGGCAAATTTCACTATATGGGTAATCAAAATTACTAACAAATAGGTAAATATCAATGGGTAGGCTAGACTATAAGTAAGATAGTTTTCTCCCAAACAACTACTACGATTCAAGCGATTTCTTTCAAACATCAACAAGCTTAGCAAATAAGAACATCCCACACCTTAATTCATCTACTCTCTCGAGCTAGATATGTAGAATTTAGTTTAGGATTTACTCTTTCAAGTTAAACCCATATCAACCCAATAACTGCAATCATCAATTAAAAGCTTTGATTCTTAAACCTCTTTTTCAAGCAAGCCCAAAATTCAAAGTTAGAATTGCATTTGCAACTACAATTCTTAGATTAAAACACATCTATCAATTAAACCCATTTTAATTAAGCATTTAAGTTAGTAAATAACAATACCTATAAGCTAATTCAGCCCATAATCACATTATCACACCCCAAGAATTTGGGTTTTAGCTAAACATCATTAAAAGGTAAGAACAATTACCAACTCGATTGGCCATCAGTTGGGTAATAGTCTTCAAGCCTTTATAATGTTCCAAAATAGTTAAATTCAAAAACCCAATTCCAAATCCTCACAATTAAGCTCAGAAATCCACAAAGTTTACAATAAGAACTGAAAAACTCAAAGAAAACTCTAATTCTCAAACTTGGGGATCAGAACTACTCAATTTTCCTGTTGAATTCCAAATTATAGTTGCCTACGTTTTGGCCTGAAAGTCCATTTGATAGAATAAGTTGCGCCTTGCCGAGTGGTTCGACGATTCTCCCTTTGCTCCCTTCCATCGCCATTTTGCATTGGTCCTCAGCCTCCCAGGTCCTGTAACTTTGGGCGATCCAACTTGTTGTCGCAGAGTCGATCGGTGATTCACTGACTGCCCATTTCTATCGCCAACTTGATTCTTCCCCAGGGCTGGCACGCTGGAACTTTAGGCGAGCTAAAGAGCCACTCGTCAGTTCGTCGAGTGGTCTTGGCGATCAGCAGGATCGCTTTCCTTCACTTCTTCAGCTTGTTATATCATTTTTGTCCGGTACTGTCCTTGCCTTGCTCCTTATCCTGTAATGTTGCAAGTAAACACTTTAACATCATTTTAGAGCACAAATTAGGCATTTGAGGACACTTATACTATCAAAATAAAGCCCTAAATGAGTCAAAATCTCAGACTCATCAGTAATAGTAGAGGTTTCATAGACAGATAGAGTTGAGGAGTTTTCTGTATTTATTTTCTTTTAAGTATTGTTTAGACTTTTTGAAGTTGAGTATTTGAGTTCAATGAATTTAATTCAGATTTAAGCTTATGTATGCTTGAGTTAATCTTCCGCTTGTAATCAGCCAGGATGAGGGTTCTCTTGGGGACCAACAATGGTTCTCGAGTGTCGGCCACGTCCAAGGTGTTGACTCGATTTGTGAAAAACTTTGTATCAGAGCACAGAGTTCAAATGTCATAGGGTATCTATGAAGTCATGTCAATAGGATATTATTTATGGTTGTGAGGGCCCCACTTCTATAAATGAGGGACTACAGACATTTAAGAAAAGGTTCCCTTCTTTCATACTCTATATCGTGCAGTAGAACTGTGTCATAAGGAATTTATTCTAACTCGTGCTTCGACTACCCCTCATACTCAAGGTAGATTAAAATCAAAGTCAGATCCTTATCGATGAGTAACTCTCAGCAAAAATATTGATAAAGTCATGAGACTGCATAGGGGCTTGAGAGAAGTCTGTGAGTGAGTTTAAGTGTTGAGTTTGGAAAGAATGCACTCATATTCATGTGAATAGTGTGTTCAAGCTAAAAATCATTTTATAGGTGATACCCTTATGAAGAGTTGTGTTGTAGAGCTTGCATAGTATTTGCATCCGAAGAGATAGTATGAGTTATGAGGCTATAAGCAGTAGTAGTAAAAGTGCCAAGAGTTGGAGAAAAGCATGCAGAGGTATAGAAATCTATGCAAGAGAGATAGTAATGAGGCAAGCTATGTTATTATAGTCATGCCCCCAGTAATTTATTAATGATGAGTTCTCCTTTATGAGTAGACTAAGGAATAATAATCTTGTTTAGAGTTCATGATATGAGGTAGAGGAATAGTTATGAGTTAGGATGAATTAGAGTATATTTTATCTAGAAAGGAGGTTATGATGAGGTGTCATTGTGTTGGTAATGACCAAGTGTAGGTGTTAAATAGAAGAGCATGAGTATTCATGAGGTGATAGATCTAAGCCACACTTACGATTTTTGAGGGAGAGCCCATGATATTCAAAGTGTTACAGAACTAATTTGGCAATGATGTATAGTGAATGAGTAAGTAGTACGCAAGTTGTGAAGTAGAATGTGATGGAAATTTGTAAGTAAGAAGACTGAGAGATAAAGATTGACTACTTGTCATGAAGTTTTAGTGGGTGAGTGTTTCAAAAAAAAAACTAGTAGTTGTGAGTTAGTATAGTAAGCGATCAATCATATTGATATCCGGGTTTAGTAATAAACACTAAGCTTGAATTCTAGATGAGTGGCGTGATCAAAAGATGAAAACTTGAGGGTGATGGTGTTAGTTTTGAGATCAGATCTAGTAGGTTTGACTTGAAATAGGTGAGGAAATCAAAGTGGTACTTTGCAATAAAAATGTTGTATTATGACCCATAGAGGAGACAAATGAAGGCAGAGCAGTGAGAGGTACACCCGAGATTGTATGTGGCCAGACGAGGTCCCAATTGAGGCTATAATTTTTCATGTGTGCCTAGATATTATAATTGAGTTGCCAATATGGGATAGGCTGGTGAAAATGTTATATTTTTTCTTTCCTTAAGAGTTAAATGAAGCGGCCTTATAAGCCAACGAGAAGAGGTTAATAGAAGCATATTAGAAAGAGGTCTTAGAAGGAGTCGTAGTACCTGCTTATGGAGAGTTCAGTAGCCATGAGAGAAGTTTTTCCCTATTAGAGTAAAGTCAATGTAGACCAGTTTACAGATGCTGGAATAGATCCATAACTTTCAAATGTCAGTGATGAGTCCACAATTTGGACTCATTTAGGGCTATACTTTAATAGAATTAGTGTCCTCAAATGCATATTTTGTCTCAATAGCTGATGTAAGCCCTTGACTTTCAGGTATTTGGAGTTAGAGAAAAAGCATGGACACTATTGGGAAAAAAGGAACAAAGAAAGCCTTAGGAGTGAATAAAAGAAGGCATGATGATTAATGATGTCGTTCGGCGAATCGCCAATATCATTTAGCAAAATGCCAAATCGCCAAGATACCGTCTAAAGTTACAGAACACTGGAGCTAAAATGGGACAAATTCGGTGAGCAGCAACCATACTCGGCGTATCGCCGATCTAGTCGGCGAAGGACAACCAGGTCGCCAAAAGTACTAAAGGAGATGCAAGCAAGTGCTGATAAGCAAGATAGAAGGATAGTTGGTGAATCACGGAGTCATTCAGCCATCCCGGCCTAGATCGCCTAAAGTCACAGTAGCCAGACCAAGGAAAAGCAAAAAGTGAAGGCGAGATGAAGAGAAATCGGTGATTCATCGATCCATCAATGATACCCGACTTACTTCACCAAGTAGTGTTGAGCAGTGACATTTCAGACTTGTTTAAATTAGTTTTGGCTAGAGAGAGAAATTCATTCAGAAAGTGAGAAAAGACTTATCTAGAGAGAAAACACTACCAAAAGGGTTTAGGGAGGATTTTTAGCAAGATTTTGAAAGATATTTTGTAAGAGAGAAGATTATCACTTAAATTTCATCTATAATTTTTATTTTGTACCCAGCTATGGGAGTGATAATTAATTTTGATCTTTTTCTTTTTGAAATGAGTGGCTAAACCCCTTTTTACTTGGGGTTTTGATCATTAAGCCAATTGTTGAATTCATTTAGTGGGTGTTTGTTAATTGTGAAGAATGGTGCTAATTTGAAGTGGGTCTAAGTTATTGTTGTGTTTAGAGGTTGAGATGTGTCACTGCGCGGGTCAATTTCAGTGTTGTGCACTTGCTCGAGAGAGAGGTGTGGAACCAAGGTGGTTATCTTAGCGTCCTTAGTACTGGGTTTCCTTAGTTTCAGCTTGAGAGAGTGAAACAAGTCACCCGTCCTTTGTATCTATCTCGAGAGAGTGGATTTGATGAGGGCAAAGAGCTGAGCCTCGTTCAATCAGTGTTGAAGTTCGAGAGAATTCAGCATAAAAGAAGGTAATTGTTCGAGAGAAAGTTACTTATATATAGTTCGACCTACCCACAACAAATTATCCCATTATGAGCAGTAATTCTTAACCATTTCGTTGAGATTCAATAATTGGCTGATCAAATCCTCAAGTTCTACTCTAATATTTGATTGCTTGTGCTGAAGTGTAAATTGAGATTGGTAGTTAAAGCCCAAAATCTGAGATTTCCACATTAATTGTGCAAGAATAGTTTGATTGAACAGATCTCTGTTATCTTTCATCATTAAATTTGAAGGAAGTACTACTCACTGTGGGATCGACTCCAACTCACGTAGTTGGGTTATTATACTGACGAACGATCGTTGGCATTTAGTATTGGATGAAATGCCACTTGATACGTGAATCAGTCGTCTTTAGACCTAAGAGAGAGATGATAAGATAAGAAACCAAGTCAAGTGTTGAGAATAAGATAGTAATGTGTTCAGGAAGAGTTAATGTGGCATATCAACCCATTCATACTCTAGTGTATTCCTCAAAGTCTAGTTGTTACAAAATCTTGTTGATGTTTCTAATATCCGGATTGTGTTCATAACCTATACGCATACGCTCTAGAGAGATTCACATCTATACTCAATTACCAGAATAAGGAGCAAGGACTTTAGCTCATTGATCTTTTACCCAAAAGATTTTCAGTGATTCTTTAGTTGTTGAGTGATGCTAGAAGGAGAAGGTTAATGTTCTTATCATGATAGTGATGGTGTGATAATTCCATCTAAGGTTATAAATGTGGAGGAAGAAGAGGATGAGGTTTTACTATGACTAATAGTTAAATGAAAGCCCTTAGTTGATTCTGAGTAGTAATGCGGGAAATTCTAGTTGGTATGGTAGAGATGATGAGAGAATGATAACTTCTTAAGAAGTTGGTTAGTAAGAGTCCATAAAGTTGTTAGAGTACTACGCTTGAATATGGCTTTGTTAAACATTAGGTGGTTCTTGATACGAGCCCGATGTTGGTTGAATGTGGTGGTAAGAAGTAAAATTCTTGGGATTAGATTTCCAATAGAGGTATAGAACCCGAACCTTATGATTTTAGGTTAAGCTTGAATATAGTAAGAGCATACCGCTAGACTCAGGCCTTGGTAAGAATAGTCAGGTACCCTAGTGGGAGATATGAATTGCAGCTAATGAGGTATGGTAATAAGGAAAGAAGGGCATAGTTGAGGAGTGTTGCTAAGCTTAACAGCTAGCACTCACATTACCCCAAGCTAGCAGTCACATTACCCCAGCTATAGTACTCCTATTCTTACTTCTGCCCAGACTTCATGTAACACCCCTAGTTACTAACCAAGAGTCGCATGTCGATAGACCATTGCTTAATTACTACAGTTATGTTTTACTCTCATTTTGGGAACTTGAAATATTGTGATATTTGCAAACTTGCTTAACATAAATTGTGATTGTAATTTAAGGGATTGTACTGGGGTATTTGCGTAATATTCTAGTTGGAATTATCTATATCTTGAAAGGGAGGTGAGGTATATAGATATTGGTATATATGTATACTTTTGGGCAGCACACCTTTTACTTTTGGGCAGCCAACCTTTGACTTTTGGATGTATCTAGTAAGTGATAATTATCACTTTTATAACATATAATTTCACACCTCCTCTATAAGAATTCGTGTCCTTTAACTCTAAGAAACCTGTAGAACTTCCTCTAACAATATTACTCACAAAAGTTCAAGAAAATCTTGGTCCTTTTGGCTGGAATTCGAGATACACCCTTCTCTTTGGTGAGTAGTCAAAATCTGTTTTTGAGCTAAGTAGTGTTTAGTACTTTTGGAATATCTCGTTCTATAGAACTCATTTTTCGGTGAATAAATATGATTTTGAAAGCTAATTCTTATACCTACAACTCTTATGTTTATGTAAAACTCTAATGTAGCTGTTATACATTCGAAATATGGGACGCAACATAAGACAAGTTCTGTCAAAATTTTGGATTTAGAAATCCTGTATGGACAACTGTTAGTGTTTCGATGATATCATTTTGTATAAAATATATTTTGTGGTGATTCTTGATTTTTTGTAACCTTAAGATATGTACCTACATCTTTCATAGAGGATATAAAGTCCTGTTTTTCCGTTTTCCTCTTCAAAACTAAGTTACGACTTGAGGTACCAGGCTGGACAGATTCACTATTTTGGGAGCATAGTTGTATTTGTACATGCTAGGCTTACTTGTGATGATGATCCTGTTTTACGTCAACATTATTGAGCTAATAGAAGTTAAAGAAGTTATTTAATTGTATTTACAAGTTGACGACCTTGATATGTTGGTCGGTCTACGGTTTGAATTCTTGAAGTTTTGTTGGAGTGTTTCTATACTAAAGCCCGAGGTTTGTGTATAAACTTGTACTTCCACTCTTTTTACCTGCTGGTATATCTGAAAGTTTATCTTGGTACCTTGGTTACCTCTTTTCACTCGTGTTGGTATCCTTTAAGACATTAAGGACACTTGTGTAACTCGCCCACTTGTACAGATTTCTTGATCACCTGGCATTCTTGTTGGGACTTTGTCCTTCTTGTGGATTTGATTTTGTCACTATTGGCATGCCTATTGATTCGAATTATTTTCCATCTTAACTCTGGATTTTTGGTTCGTCTTAAGTATGGAAGTTGTCATTTAAAGTATGAACTAGGAAGCCATTTTTAATATGGTTCTTGATTCTCTTGATTATTGGGCTTTGACCCTTCTTGATACAGGGCTTCGGTCCTTCTTAATACTTGATTATGCTGGGTGTGACGGTATGATGTATATATTGGGCGAGCCTTTGTATTGGATCTCTTGGGAAATGGTGCTATGAGCGTTCTTGACACTTCGATCTTTAAGTATAGAACTCGATACCCTTGATATATTGTTTACTTGATTTATTTATTATGTTTCAATTGTGTTGCCCATGACTTTTGAAAGGTTACTTGGTGAATCGAGCGGCTCCACGCATATAGTTTTTACACCACTAAGCTTTATGCTTAGCGATAGTTGTTTCTATCGTAGGGAACGTTCGAGGGGATACTTGAAGTTGGTCATTGGAGACAGAGTTTTTGAGAGCTTTATGGGAAGATCACATTTGCATATAGGCATCTATAGTTTGCATAAATCTTGGGACTTGTACATGATCTATATGTTGTACATTTACATGAAATTTTGAAGGCTAATTTGATCATGTCACCATGGGTTGTAAAATAAGTATGACTACATGTTTTACTTTTTTGGGATGTGTAAACCCAAGTCTTGTAACGTATTAAACTTACAGTTTATTTTGAAGGTTTGTATGAAGCATGAACCAATCAAGCTTCGGTACCCCGAAGTTGGTAATGATTTATAACGTGTCTTGTAGTAGTATAGATAATACATGAAAATCTCTTAGTGTATTTTTAAAATAATTTTGAAAGATTCTCCCGCCATAAATTGGGACTCTTGTCTTGTTTAAATTTGAGATCAACAAAATTTCTAAATGACAAGCCTTTATACCTTTCACTTGTTATTTTGGGCTTAATTCCTCGATTGAATTATAATTTATATATCTTAGATTAATCCCTTTTAAATGTGCAAGTATTATATTAACTTTCTTGTTAAGTAGTAGCATCCTTCCGAGAGGGTTGTTACACTTCCTTTGTTTTAGATAAGATAACTTCAGAGAGAGCGTGACTTTGTTCAAAACAACATCGTTCTTGAGTTATGTGCAATAGAGAGTCCCAACTCTTAGTATGAATCGGTTCATCCTATGTTAGTAGGCAATTTCAGGAGTCAAAAAAGATGGTAAGAGTGACCCCGTTCCATTCCCAGTCCAGCTGTCATTCGAGGACGAATGATCTCAAAGGGGAGATATTGTAACACTCCAAAATATTTTGAGCTAAGACTCGAACCATTCTTCGTGTGTGAATAAGGTTTTACTGAGAAATTTTAAATTTTCTTAGGTGTTAAGGTCACTATATGTAGCACCTCGAGTTCCAAAAAGAACTGAAGAGAAATTCATTCAAGTCATTCGTACGTTCTTTTAAATTTGGGTCAACTTCAAATGACCATAACTTTTAGTAGAGCTGTTAAAATGGGCCTGGCCCGCTAGGCCGGCCCAACCCAACCCTTGAATTAAATGGGGTTGGGCTTAATTTTTTTAGCTCATTTAGGAACGACGCTTTTTAGCCTAGCCTCCTTTGGCCTACTGGCCTCGTAGACCCAACCCGCAAGACTCAGAGGCCAGCCCGCGGGCTGTGAATTTTAAAAATATTTATTATATATATTTTAAGTAGTGTTTTACTTGTTAAGATTTTGTCAATAAATATTTTTAAAATATCAATATAAAATCAAGACTATATTTTTTACATATCTTTTACATTTTAAGGTCATTAGCCCACTAAATTGTCTTATTAGCCTAAGTTCATTACTCCATTATAACTATGAATCTTTGACCTTTTTTACTTTTGTTTTTATGCCTAATTTTTCACTTCTCCTTTATTGTCTTGTTTATGAAAATAATGATCATGTAATATTTTTTTGCTCGGATGAATCTTATGAATGTTGTATCTTGGCTATTATGTATTTGTTTTGTAAATATTCACTAAAGTATGTGTAGCTCATGAATGAATTTATGTATGTATTGATGTCGTGTCCATCGGACATCAACGTTCGTATCCTTTCTAAGAGGAAAATGTTGTTCTTTTTTGGTTGAAAGGCCAACCCGTCCCAACCCATGGCCCGCGTAGGGCTGGGTTGGGCTGCTATTTTATCGGCCCTTTAATTAAAAGGGTCAGCCCGTCCCAACCCATTTAACTCTCTAGCCCGTTAGGGTTGAGTTGGGTTGGGTTGGGTTGGGCCAGCCCATTTTGACAACTCTAACTTTTAGCACAAAAAGAGTTGGGTGGCCCATAAGATATCAAATCGAAGATCTTTGAGTCTTCTTTCCAATGCCACCGAGTTTACTATAAATCTGAGTTTGTATCATAGAGATATACCCGTTTGAGTGCAGCCCCTCTAGTGTAAGAGTGAATTAATCCCAATTAAGGGTATAAACTGATTAGAATCAGTTTCATTCACCCCAAAAACGTTTAGGGCTTTAGAGAGAAGATTCAAGAGGACAAAAAGTTCAAGGTTCCAAGCGTTCATCCAAGATTTCGCCAAGAACCTAGTTCTTTGAGGTATGTAAGTTCTCATAGTGCTGGGTTTGTTTGAACACATGCCAATCATGTGATTTTTATCCGTAATTTTTCTCTTGAGGTTGAATGATTTGAGTTCTTCAGGAGTTTCTTGAGGTTTTGTTCTTCATTCCTTGTTAATGGAGTTTGTTGAGTTCTTGAGGTGAGGGTTTCGAGTTTGAGGGTTGTTCTTGAGAAAATTTGAGTAGATTTTCGTTTACTTATGTTGGGTTTATGAATCAAAGGAAGTTTGAAATAAATCAATCGATTCTAGGTGAATTACGATAAAAAATCGAGAAGAAAAATTCGTCGGATTGTTCTGGAAAAAGGTTGGGGCAGTGTGCCCCTGTAGCGCCTGAGGGGTTGGCGCCCTGCGCCTGCAAACTGAGGGCTGGCGCGGTGCGCCAGTGCTGCGTCGGGGACGTCAGGTCCCTTCCGCCCCCGTTCTTCGTTTTGTATTCGTTCTTTCAAAACGTATATTTTCTCTCTTCGTGATTTTTACTATCCAAACTACATATAATCGTTGAGAAATCCTATGTATCCTAATCATGATTCTTGAATTCATAATTCAAATTCAAGGTAAAGTTAAGAGTAAAGTTTGAGAAAGTACTTTGAGTATTTTCAAGAAGTCTTCTTACAATTATTTATAACTTGTTTCAAGACTTGAGTAAATGAGTACGAGAATGAGAAGAGTTGTATTCATGAGTCTATTGTAATTGAGATCTTTGATTTGAGTCGTTCATGCCCATAATTTTGCATGATATGAGTATCCATAAGAGGAGGGAGTAATATCGTTGAGTTATGAGTTTTGAGTTCTTGAGTTCTTGAGTCTTGAGTTCTGAGTACTAAGCTTCCATGTTGCTACTAAGATCCCTAAGTTGAGTCGTTCATGTCTATAATTTTACATGAACACTGTGATTCTAGTTATAAATTTTGAGAAACTTTTTAAAGTCAACACTTGAGTTCTTAAACTTAGTTTTGAGAAAGTAAAGATGAGTTTTGAGAAAAGAGATTCTAAAACATGATTAGTATGAAAATCGAGTATGCCATCAATGTATGAGCAGTATGGTATCTGGATATACCATCAATGTTTATGCAAGATGACTTCCCGAGTCATCATTGATCATATTAAAATATGATTTTGATATATTTTTGAGAAAGAGTTTTCAAGTATGAATTGAGTAAGAGTATAAGGGGACTATGTATTCCTAGATGTACTAACTTTACATTGATAAAAGAGAAACTGGGATTTCTAATTGAGTTATGAGTTCAAAAGATATTTCAAGAGAAGTTACCTCTTTTAAGAGGGAAGTTTGAGCAATTATCTCAAATCAGAGGAAGAGTTATGTTTTTAAACATATGAGCATGAGTATATATTATTGGGAGTATTATTGAGCACCGATATGGGGACAAGTTCGGACAATTCAAAGTCCTCATAAACCATGTATTCCAACATGGGCAAAGGGTCATACTTTATAGATGATTTCTTATTGCTTTTTAAGCATTGCTTAGTGGATCCACTTAGTTGAGGATGTCTTATACTCCTGCAAGGTATAGGACAGTTCTGGCAGCGTGGGCGAGACGATGTATCATCACGTAGCTCATAGTGATGGTAGTCGGTTAGAGAATCTCCCAAATAAGAGTTATTATTGTATTCCTACATACAATTGAGTTATTATTGTATTTTTACATACAATTGAGTTATTATCTATTGTTTAAAAGTTTTTCATATATTGCATCTTTTATTGTTGCTTTATCCTTCAGTTGAGTTGAGTATCTTGAGTTGACTATTCTTGAGTTGAGTTGAGTATACTTGAATCGAGTTGAGTATTCTTGAGTCATATTGAGTTTATACGAGGTCAGTATGTCTTCCTTATTATCAGTTCGAGCTTATATTTATGTTGCAGAGTTCCCTTTACATGCTCATACATTTCATGTACTGACGCCATTTGGCCAGCATCATTTCATGATGCAGATACAGGTATTCAGGATCAACAACGGGCGTTTCGTTGAGGTCATGTGATGTTCCAGTCAGCTTTGGTGAGCCTTCTTATATTTCGGAGGACTTCCCCTTTACCTTTGCAGTTAGTAGTTTGGAGATGTCGTGGGTTTTGTCCCGATATCCTTCTGTAATAGTAGAGGCTTCATAGCTAGACAGAGTTGAGGAGTTTTTCTGTATTTATTTTCTTTTAAGTATTGTTCAGACTTTATAAAGTTGAGTAATTGAGTTCAATGAATTTAATTCAGTTTTAAGCTTATGTATGCTTGAGTTAGTCTTCCGCTTGTAGTCAGCCAGGATGAGGGTTCACTTGGGGACCAGCAATGGATATCGAGTGCCGGCCACGTCCACGGTGTAGACTCGGGTCGTGACACGGACAACCACATCTAGGTGAAGAAGAGAAGCAACTACGTCTAGTTGAAGAAGATAAGCAACTAATTTGTCTAAATATTACCAAAAAAAAAATTACCTACTGTCCATCTAATCTACTATTTTATTTTATTTTATTATCAGATTTAAGAATATGATTCAATGTACAGAATAAAGAAAGACACATAATCAATTCAACTGATCCATTTATGCGGTTCTCCAATATATCATCATTAATCAAAATGTAACTATTAAGTAAGGTTCATTTTAATTAGGCGAAAAATGATCCATAAATATCTGAAATAAATAAAGAGTCACAGAAGATGTCATAGTAAATCTAAATAATTCTCCAATGAGTTCTCTCTATTTATTAATCAACTTTGAATTAATAATAATTATAACTCATTGTAGAATTATAGTAAAGGTGAAAAGTTGATTGATTAATAAATAGAGAGAGGAAGAGGTATTTGTGGAAAAAGATTAAGGTCTTTAAGGTTTTTCTTTTTCTATCGTCTTAAATGAAAATATATGTAGATAACGTTTAGATTTTAAAAATTAGTTATTAAGCAGAAAAATTAGAAGAAAAGCCTAAAATTATGAAATTTCTTTACTTAAATATGTTGTAGCATTAGTTTAACTAATTTGCCTTTAGTTACAAGTGAATAAATAAAACCTAACAATACCAATGTAGGAGAGCACGGCGCCATTGAATAAAAAAAACAATACCAACAAACGGTTTTGCACAATTATTTGGGAAAAAACAAATCGATCTTCAGCTCCAAATAGAAAATTTCCAATTACTAATATCTGCACCACTTCTATTCTATTATATGATGGTGTAGTTAAACATGTGATATAACATACAGCAAGCAAGCAACAAAAAATTATGAAAGAAATAAGGAGACAGGAGGGGGAAGAAGCTCATCGATGCCAGAAATACAATGCTCCAAGTATGACAGTGTGTCATCGACTGGAACTCTACACCGAGTTATATTTGCAATGTACAAGTACACTAAGCTAAATCATGTAAAAGTACAGATTTTCCAGCAAACAGCCCTTGAACACTGATTGAATACGAAACAAGAAAATGTTTGTCATCTCTTCTTCATTTTTTGCAATTGTCATGTGATGCAAGCATTTAAGAACCTCCATGCCGAAACAGAAGAACTGATCTATACAGAGCAGCAACATGAAGGAAACAGATGAACGTGATAATCAGATCATCTAGTAAACCTATTATACCCAAAAACCCTGCAAAAAGAGTAGAAGAGTAGTCATAAACTGAACAATATGATAGACATTTTCAGAGAGAATATTCAACCATTACCTTCTGGGATAAGGTCCACGGGGCTAAGGACGTATATACCACTTAAAAACACCTGCAAATTAAATAACGTTTTAGATAATCTATGTAAGAAACAGAGTCGGGAAATGATGAATGTTTACACTTCCTATCCCTCAGTATAGGGTTAGATTGAATTCATGCACACTTAACCCCAATTAGAAGTTGCTTAGGAGAATTGAATTCAAGCAGACTACTATAAAAGGCTTCCATTCTAGTCTAACACTCGGAGGAGGATACAGGGTAAGGGGCCCTAATTTCATAGGATCGAAACAACTGTCAACTTCTAAGGAGAATGGTCCACGTAAACTTCAAACAGTACAAACGGTCTAGTACTTAATAAAGTGGCAATTTATGAATTTTGTTATCAAGATACATCAGTAGTCTGCCAGCTTTCAGAACGTTATGTAAACCAGATCTGTCACCTTCAGATATCTATTACACATCATGCATCTACGAAGTTTAATGCATTTTACACGAGTGAAATAGACAACTGAAATCACATTAACCTCATGGCTTGCACATCTAATTTTATCACACAACTCCCCAAATGATTTCAACTAGTATCTAACATCATCATCATTCTGTAGTGATGCGGCATGCAGATAACAGAGATGTTCACAACCAACTCTCTGTCAGAAATGCTTGAGGGAAAGCAAACAGATTACCCTCCTCTCACACCCCAGTGTAAATCTATTGTCACACTGCAAATGATAAGGTACGTATATAGTGCCTTGCTATATCTTAGATCAAGACAAAAATAATAAAAAATCTACGCAAAGAAAGCATAGATCAATCCTGCTGTTAACTGAGAAGATCCGAAAGTTGCGTTAGAAAATAAAATTGAGATCGAACGGAACTGCTCTACATGGATAGATCAGCTACCTCTCTAGAAAAAGAAACTAAAAATAGAGAAGAGAACTCAAATGGTGATCCAATAGATGGTGCATAATTGGGTACTTACTGCCAAATAGACACGCGCCCTGATGACAAACGGAAGAGATCTTTGAGGATCTGTCATATCTCGCAGTAATCTTCGGAGGAGAAATGGAAGATCTTGCATTCTCTGTCAAAACAAAGATCATATATTATCTTTCAACTGAATACAACATTTGTGGTCAGTTGACCTGTTAATAAATACACAAGGACTAATGAATTTTAATTCTTATCAGAAAGGCAGACTACATGGGCAATAGTCACAACATATTCCAGGCAAGTTATACATGGGGGAAAAGAAGTGCTAGAAAATACAAGACCCCTTAATGGAGCATGTTTCTCTTCCTTATATATACCACATATTTCAGGAAAGTTGTACAGAGCATAAAATTAGAATCTTAATGGACCCTAATTCTGTAGCTAACTCCAACCAAATTGAAAAATTAGTGCTCCTTAGATCTCCTCTGTTGATTCCTGTAAGGATGAGAATAGAGACCAGGGCATTATCCGATCACTTTACTGCCCCTGCTTGGGTAACAAGCCCACATATGTAAGCACATAGCTTTAAATATATAGCACTGCAAGTCTGAGCTCTGCAGTTACCAGAGCATTATTCACCGAAGGAGACAAAAAATGACTATTCTTTAAGCACATAGCACTGCAAATTGTTGGTAGACCTTTGCATACATAAATACAGAGCTGGAGCAGAATATAAATAAATTATTAGCCCGGGTATACTAGTAGTCTGGTACAATGATCCTACACAAACTCACACCGAAAACCAGTTTCCAACTAAGTACTCCTAAAATTTCAACTTCTACCTGCCTCAAATTGTTCAAGAATCAACCAACAATTTTAGGTACAGTTTCATGACTACAGTAAACCAAGGAGAAAAAAAAAGATTCATCCCTATCCCCCGTCAAAAATGAAAAATGAACAAAAAGAGAATGGAAAAGTTCCTAAATAGAACAGTACTTGCTGATAAAGAGTGTAGCAGTGAATCATGTCAGAGGAAAGATATGCATAGGTAACAAACGAAATACCTGGAGAAGGCCAATGGCATGTTGACCAAAATGGCGGTTATATTGCTCAACTCTCCGTAACACCTCAGGAACTTCAGGATCTTGATGCAACCTTGATGCAGACTCACTAGGAACCAACAAGGTAATCGGACGACGGCATAATGGACATTTACATGCTTGAAGGGCAGATCCATGATCCCAAACTTGTAGAATACAGCTAGCTAGAAAGGAGGAAGCCAAGATAGAATTTCAATACATATACTCAATATTTGTGATGGAGAGTTGCAATCTCCATTGCTAGACTGAACATGCTAGCACATTCCCCACTGAAAACGTATACTCAACACTAGTATGCTTTCAATTCTCAGCATCCTTAATTAAGTTTGTTTTTAACATTTTAGTTTGCACAAAAGTCCTTTAGGCAAAGTATCATTAGTCCAATTACTTGACATCCTGATCAATGATCATAGACTAGAAAATACCGACAAGAGGGAGTTGCTCGGATGGTAACCACCCCTCACTTCCAACCATAAGGTTGTGAATTCGAGTCACCAAGGGAGAAAAAAGATGGGAGCTCCTAGGGAAGGGTAAAAAAAAGACTAGAAAATACCATTCCAAGCTAAATATAGTTTTATTAAGACTAGCTTGTTGATTCAATAACGCACCAATAAGGAAACATTACCTATTCCTTTCCTCTTTTTTACAAGGAGAATATTGATTACAAGAGACCTCAGAATTCCAGATCAACTTCACACAGCCCCTAATTCTTTACAAACTCATATTGGCTACTGGACTACAGCAATCCCTAAGGTCCATCCGTGTTCTACCTTTCATAAATAAAATTGTATTACTTGATTAAAAGAAATTCAGAAATCTGTAAGGTCCTCAATAGACGTAAATATAGGTTTACAAAACATACTCTTTGACTAGAGTTTAACTCTTGACAAAACAAAATCAAAGGAAGAGAAGAGGAGGAAAAAGCCAAAAACAGTGTCAAACCATTTCAGGTTAAGAAGCACAGGCTATAATTGGGTAAAATTTAGAAACTTGATAATCATTTATAGGTTGAAGTATTTTATGGGGTAGTTATAGGAGATACATTAAAGAAGAAAGCCAACAATTTCAAATATTAAGTTTGGAAAGCAACACTCCATTAAGTTACAGTACTAAAAACAAAGATTTGTAGTTCTAGTCATCTACTATCCTTCTAAAATAGCCAATTGGCTTTCCTACTCCACATCTTAGAATTCTGATTATAGTAAATAATGTTCAAAATGCTGGCAACTAACAGTTAATCCCTCAATCCAGGAAACTTGACCAGATTGCTAATTTATAAAATCTAGACATTTTACTTTCACCACGGTTTTCTCAAGTAATGGCTGGATTTAAATCTAAGAATTTCGCTCAAGACTGATGATATTTAAAAACTGAAATTCAAAGATTGGTAAATTTTGACACTTGTATCCCTAATCAAGTCTCAAAATTTAGAGAGAAGGGGAGGGTTTCTGTTTCATGACCCACGCATTACTTCAGTTTATCATCTTTTAAGTAGGATAAGACAGTTTAATGCATTTAGTGTTTTTGTAACGGCATAAAGCAGAAATATCCCCTAATCACATACCCTCTCCAGTCTACACTGACATAGCGCAACCGAAGAATCTAGATTTTGATACAATCCAATTAATCCATGAAATGTGCTACAACTTCAACATTATAATTCTCTTTCTACTTTATAGCCCACTTAAGTCACCAGCAAGAAATATACTGTGCTACTGGAAAGATTTTCTAACTTGATTATTATTTAGTGGCGCTTGGACATAAGAATTGTGATATCTGGAAAAAAGTAGTATTGTTTTCAAGTTGAAAATAGTATTTCGAAATTGGAGTTATATTTTACATGAACGCAGATTGGAGTTGTTTTTGAACTTGACTTGGAGTGAAAATTGTGAAAACAACATTTTAGAGTTTTTAGGAATCCAGATTTTAACTTCAAATTGTATTCCAAAAAATTGTAACAGTTCTATGTCCACACAGTTTTCCTTAATAAAAGAAAACTATCCATGGACAAACAGGCACTCAATAAGCAGAAATGTGCCAAAATAATATCCCGTTATTTCTTTACCTTCTTCCTATAAAAATCACTGGAATAAGGTACGGACACTGACAAGATTTTTTTTATTTCTGACAGGATAAAGAGTCAAAAGTTTTACTGCATAACTTTGCACACTTTTATGAGCTTAATTTTGAAGGACAGATACTCAATGTCATATTTATCTGAGATGCAAGTAACAATGTCAAGACAGTTTTCTGTAGATAATGAATATTTTGACAACTCTATCCTCCTCCTCCTATATCTTTAAATTAAATAACGTTTCACTCAATAGGAAAAAGTTTCTCACTGAAATTATTAAAGAGGTCTGCACTGATCATACTCAAAGATATGTCAATCATCCACATTCTAGGCAGCAGGTAATACAGGATCTTGTTGCCACTTTTTCATTCCAAGAAGGAAGCTATAAAAACATAGACTAAATGCATACACGTTCTCTGTGGTTGTATACATGGAAACCTTATAAGCAATAGGTGATTTCCTAACAAAACTAAAGCATAAACTTACAGAAAAATGCACCTACTGTAGGTGCACACAGTGCTTTAATTTCACATCTATCAGACAAGGATTGACCCATGTTTCTCAGACTAGAGGTCGGATTATACATTGCATAAATTTTAGGATTTGGGGTATGGATTTGAGTGCCGACATGGGTGTCGGGATACGGATAATGAACATTATCCGTATTACGATATATACACGTATATATTTCAATCAATTAAAGTTATTGCAGTATAAATATAATGAAATGTAATTCCTTATAAACACCTAAAATTGTATTGATAAGATAAATGTAATAGCAAAGTGTCTCATACTTGGTAAAACTAATTGGAGTATATATATATAACATAAACCAAGAAATAAAACAGATTACCCAATTAATCTATACTTGTTGGCCATAGATTAAGTTAAAGCACCCTAAGGAAATTGACCACATCTCACACCCAAATTGTGCTAGATCGACACGGGTGCGGCAGGGATTTTGAATGGTTCGAGCAACATAGGGATAGGAGACATGATGCAGGGAGCTTAGCTTTAATAACACCAAAGCTTTTATTTGTTTCTTGCACACCATTTTCAGTGAAGGCTCAAAATATCCATCCTCCACAATTGTGCATCTAAAGGTATTAGTTCGGCTGACATTAGATGATAGTTGGTCACTAGGTCTCCATGGTGAATGAGATAGTTTGAGGTAGTTTGTAATTCATTGGCATCTGTGACTTGAGACATACTGATTAAGTGGTTTTTTTTTGTTGTAAATCAGCCAGCTCAAAAGAGCCTGTTTGGGCATTTTATTTCACTTCACTTCAGAAAACCAAGAGGAGGGGGACCATACCTTACCTCCTAGTACATTAAGAGAGAGAAATATAATCTAGAGGAAAAGCTAGACACCTATGCTCATCTCTGAAACATGTACAAAAGCAAATTATAATTGAGAGACACCTTTACTTACATGTGCAATGTTATTATGTAAGTACCTGAACGTTTTTTGATAAGTTCCTTTTCAAGTACATGAACTTGAAAAGGAAGAAAAAGATCATGATTCTGGTCTTCTATCTACCTGTCCTTTTCTGCAGATCAAATTTCTTTACAAACAATTTGTTATGAGCTACCTCAGTAGTTTCAATCAGTCGTCCTTTCCGAGGCAAAAAAACTTCTTACTTTGCTTTCTCCTCAATCCAGATTATTGGACAGACTTATTCAAACCCATCAATTCGAAACCTATCTTTTACCGTTATATGACCTCAGCATGCACAGATTGGTACCTGGCATATGCTAAGATGGCATTCCAATCAAGAAACCTCTATGTTCAAAATTACAAGCCAGTGTGTTACTTGGAAGACTCGTGGAAATAGGACACTCTGATGCATCTGACATGGATATGTTACATTCTTAGCAAGTAGCCAAAGTATCTTGGAAGATCTTGCAAAGCATACTTCTGTTAGACATGCATGTGTCAAATGAAACTGCTTAGAGGAGGACATGACACACAAGGAAAAGCACTAATAGGAGGGAGGGAAGACTACACAGAGTAGACCTGATGCACCATTTAGTAGTGTGCGGAGTAAACCATGGTTTCAGCACCATATCTTAACCAAACAATTATTCATCCAACAACTCTAGGTTAGCTTCTTCTTGATACACACAACTCATTCATTTACTTAATATGTATTCCAAACTCTCTGTCTTTTATTAAGTATGGGTACACTAGCAAAAAAACAAGACACTCCCCTGCATACGCAACGTGCTTTAAGCACAAGGTATACATTTATATCCATTTATGAGTTGAGATAACCTAATTTTTTTTGTCAAATATCAAATACACACACAGATCAAAACCCAATACAACCATGTGAATTTCCCAATATAAGCAAGTGGATTACTCCCACTTTCTCACAAATCGAGAAAAAAGATCTTCAAGATACATATATTTCAAATTGAAAATGAATTTTTCAATCAAAACCCACAACAAAAATTTGTAACTTTTCCATGACACAACTACAAGAAATTCTTAATGTCACACTCAATTTGTCAAGTTTCTCCATTTCTGGACAAGAAAAAGAATTCTTCAACTCTAATTTCGGCTACACAATAGCAAGTACTAATAAACAACGAATTAATAATAAAAGAGATAGAAGCTCACCGCAAAACCAATGGGAACAATTAGCTTGACAAGGGACATGGAAAGGGCCATGGCAGATAGAACAAACATCATTCTCCGGTGGTCCATCCATTTTTTTTCATACAATCACTGGGTTTTCCCTTCCTCTTTCTTTCTTTTATGAGTATTTTGTTGAATCAAAGAATTTCAATGGATCCACTTTGAGACTTGCAAAAGCTCTTCTGTGCCTACTTTTTTCTTAACAGGTAAGAATTGATTCAGGTCCGAACATAAACTTCTAATCGGATGTACCCCTCATTTTTTTACAAAATATAATTTGCGCCCTTTCGTGTTAGCTTAAACAACATCCTCCTCTATCTATTTATATTAGGGAAAAATGACAAATATAGTTCTGAACTATCGTAAATGGTATATAAATATCATTCATTATACTTCTAGAACTCTAATATTTCTACCGTCTAATTTTTGGAGCGTGTATACCCTTTGGACTAACGAAGGCACACGTGTCACGATCTTAACAACCTATCCAAACTTTATTTAATTTTTATTTCCAATTAAAAAATTGACCCAATAAAAAACCCACCCAAATAATTTTAGACCCGCACCGAAATAAATCTCTTTTTTCCTTTCTTCTCTAGTCCAAGAACCAGTTACACAACAAAACTGTAGCACTCCATCTCTAACTGTTATCGAATCTAACCTCCCTTACTCCAGTGAAATAAGTGAGGTAGTTGTTGAAGAAGAAGGAAGCTGACAATTGCAATATGTCAAAGGAATAGGTCCAACGCAGCTGACTGACGTGTCTACAACAAGTGTTGATGAAGAAGGAAGTTGATGATTGGAACATGTCAAAGGAACAGGTCCAACGAAGCTGGCTGACGAGTTTACAACACTGTTGTAGAATTAGAGTCGCACTAGGATTAAACTACTTATATTAATTAGGATTATATTACGACTAAGATTAGATTATGATTAGGATTATAGTACACTAGAATTAGATTATTTATAATTGCATTATTATTATTATTATTATTATAGTAGTAATAAGTACTATAGTAGGACTCTAAGTATAGTTAACTTAGGACTCTACAATTCTCTCCCTATATAAGGAGGTTGTAACTCAACATTATTTTTATCAATACAATCCTTGATTTCTCAAATCCTAGACGTGAGATTTCTACATGGTATCAGAGAATAAAAGCTCTTCCGCTCTCTGAGTATTGATAAAAAAAAAAGGAAAAAAACCCACACGTTGCAATGACCACTTCTACCAAAAATATGTCGACCTTCTTAGTTCACCAACTCATTGTCACTTGCTCCATTAAACTTAAGCCAGCAAACTACAGTCATAAAGAGGACACACATATTTCAATTGATTCAGATCACAGAGAATGAACCAAGTAAAAGTAGTTGTTCCATTGGACAGATTGCTGGAAAAGTTGTAGCGGTTGAGAAGGATGCAAAAGATAGTGGCACCATTGATGATTGGAAGGACAAAAATGTGTTACTAAGGAGTTGGATCTCAAGCACGTTGACCGAAGAAAGCATGCACCTAATTGTGGGTTGCTCAACTGCCAAGGAGATGTGGGAATGCTTGGAAAAAGCTTATATTCAAGCAACAAAAATAATTAATTTTGCTAGAGGTTTAGGTCTCAAATACAAGACCTTTGTCATATTAGGTAAGACACCATATTCCACCCTTAATCAATTTGTTTATACTCTCACGAGTTTTGATATAAGGGAAGATGAAGAAAAGGTGTCACCACAAAACCATAACATGGTATTCTCTGCCCAAAAAAGCAGGGGAAGAAGAAACAATAACATCAACTCCAGAGAAACAGGTTTCAAGCCTGCTGGACAGGGAACAGGTTCTCAGAACAGTTAATATGGACCAGGTTCTTCGAACAATAAAAGTTTCCAAAGTGAAAATAAGGAGAAGCATAGTACTGAGTCATGTCAAATATGTGGTAGGAATAATCATACTGCTCTTAAGTGTTTTTACTGGTGGAACTACTTGTCACACCCCAAACTCAAGGGCGTAACTGGCTCCTAATGCCAAAACTCAGGCCCGAGCCGACCCTGCTGAACCATTTGTTACTAGTGCATGGCAGCCACACGCAATCAAGAAATCAAACAAGTATATCTCGGCTTAAAATGAAGTCATCAGCCTGCAAGGCCCCTGCCAACTGATCTATAAAAGAAACAACTATTCCCAGGATATCATATAAATAAATAGCCAACTAGCACAGAAGTCCTGATTGGGCCGTCGAGGCCACCATGATATCTATACCAAAATTAAAAGCAGGTATATATCACTACAATACATCAAACAGCTCACAAGCTTTAGCAAACCAACCACATAGGCCAGTATGACCATAACGTAGCTATACACCCCACACACTAGTCTACAAGCCTCTAAGAGTAGTAAAGATTGGTGGGACAGGGCCCCAGCCTACCCATAAAAATATATACAACAAAAGCTAACAAACCTCCACACTCTGGCAGCTCCGAAGGATAGGGCTAGTCAACCGTATAGAAGTCAATCCTGCTGCTGAGGAGGTCTACTCTGATGTCTGTTGGGACCTGCATGCATGAATGCAGCGCCCCCAGGAAATGGGGCGTCAGTACAAAATAATATACAGAGTATTCAAGGTTGTAGACTAAATGAGCAAGTATCATAATATACCAAAAGCAATCAGGTTAGGAAATCAAATTTAGATAAGCATTCCAACTCACTACTAAATATAATAAAACACAATAATGATCAAACATCAACCTAACCAAGACCCCATAAGCCCGGTAGGTACAAACAATATACCACCTACTTAGGCCCCCATAAGCCCAGAAGGTGTCAAATCAATCTACATAACCTTATCGGTAGCCCCTTGTCTTTGTAAGAAGTCACATAGCCCTTTTTGGCAACGATATAGCCCCGTAGGCAGCACATAGCCCTCTTAGGCAACATCATATCTCTTTGGGCTGCACATAGCCCTCTTTTGCATCAACATAGCCCTGTAGGCAACACATAGCCCTCTTTGGCGTCAAAATAGCCTCGTAGGCAACACATGTCCCTCTTTGGAACTAGCATAGTCCTATTAGACAACATCATAGCCCCCATATGAAGTTCATTGCTCAACAACTAACCACAATAGCCCCAAGGGCGACAACAAATAATTGAATAGGCTAAAGGCGAGCAATTTAGCTATAAACAATATATATGAATAATCTCCAAGTCGTTCCTAACTTAGGGTCGTTCTT